>CM040238.1:39284931-39546112 GCA_022545495.1 Chrysanthemum lavandulifolium | reverse complement strand
CTGTGTTTTGCTTAATTATGTAACTCCTTATGGAGTTACGACGTAACTTCCTCAGAACACTTCTTTCATTTTAAACACAATAACCTTGTATTAGTTTTTAAATGAACTTTGTGGGTATGTTCCTGTAAGCCCTCACGAGACTACACTCGTCCACTTGGGACACCAAGTGGTTCAAAAGGCTTGTTGCATACGCTAAATGCAAACCGTGATTCCTCTGAAAGTGAGTTAGATTTCTTTTTCATTTTCTTTTCTTTTTAGAATTATGCTTGTCGGTGAGTGTGATTTCGTGGATTGAAGTTTGGTCGTGGATGCTTGCTAAGACACGACTCTTTCGTGGCCTTCTTTCTTTTTGGAGCAAATTTAGGAAGTTCTCGCCTAATTCTACTTTCTCTTCACCATTATTTAACGCTTAGTACAAAAGGATCTGTGTACATTTCAAGTGGGGACGGAGTAGAATTGTCTCTTGAACTTTATTTTGCCCTCGTTTTCTAGTTTATTTTGAAAAATTGTGCCATTTTTAAAATTTTGACATGTTTTTTCATAACCTAACAAGATTAGACCTTAGCCGAGCACATTATAACCCTTTATATTATATGGTGAGATTAACCTTATCCGTTTCCAAATTTTTACCCCAAATCCACCAAATTATAAGTGTGTCGGTAGCTTGTAAACTTTAGAACTTGGCCTTTACATCATTTCGAGACTATAGACGAGGTATGTTGAGTTAGCTCGATGTATTTGGACTTTTCGGTTTAAGGCGATTATAAGATTATCACCCAAATAGCCTACCATTGCTGTCTATCGATTAGTCACCTCGACGCCTCGACCCCATGTTAAACCCTTTGTTGCACTCACCTTTAGTGCAAGATACCCTAGATACACCCTTCACGAGCCATTCCTTTCATTTTGTTCACCCAACATATTGTTTCATTACACCATTACATCTTAGCACCCTGTTGTCTTTATTTGTAATTGGGAAGTCATTATTTGCCTAAGTTCAAGGTTGAGTGGAAAGGTTCGGAATCACGCCTCGTCGACGACATATCCTTAAAGATCATTGAAGACCCCCAAAATTCTCATATTGTTCATCTCAAGTGGGGGGATGTTATGTGTAGTTATTATGTTATGTAAAAAAAATGATGATGTGATTCGAAAAAAAAAATAGTTATTGTTATTTAGTGATTCTAAAAGTGCGATGTTATAAGCACTATTGTTATGAGCTTAATATAGATTTAGTATCGAGGAGGCCACCTCGGTCACATTTGAAGAATGAAGTTGGAAGTGTGCCCATCATGACGTCCTCTAATGGCACATCTACCTGGTTATATCATGATCCGGTAAGTGGTGATGACTTAGTTGTAGATTTAGACTATCTGCTTGATTTTATTTTACACCAATTTTATCCCATGTCTTATCCTACCCTTTAGTCATGAAGCGTGTCTAGGTGATGCAGCGAGCAATCTTTGATGTCTTGGCCATGGATTTGGTCATGTATCATTGATTTTGTCCACTTCGCCATGACATGTTAGTAATGACAAATCACCCTTAACCTTTGTCGTGTCTACCCATATTGCCTTCGAGAACTGTTTTATCCTTAACTCTAGTGGTGAAGATTTGTGTAACCGCCAAGCTTATGATAGAATACATGCTATGATCGCAATGAGTGATCACCCAAATTGACACTTGGAATAGTTGAGAGATTCGAGTGTTTTGTTCCCATTTCGTGAGGTGTTCGGCTTTGTTTTATTCTAGCATAAGGGATTTGTAAACTTATATTTTCAAGGTAATGGGATATATCTTTTTAGGAATCTATCTAATAAGGTCTACTTGAGGGCAAGTAGAGTTCAAGTGGGGGAATATTTGATAACATCAAATACTCCTGAATATTAAGTGTCAATTTTCCCCGATAATGCTCGTATTTTATATCATTTATATGGATTTACGCTTGTTTTCCTCTATATTTCACTGTCAAGTAAATTACGAGCATTGGAGTTATAGAGACGCGGATTTGGAGAGTTTATTGAAGATATATATCATAGTATGCTCATTTTAAAGAAGTTACTTGTAACTCCTCTCTCACATTACGCCGTGAATCGTGGCGTGGCTCGGAAAACCAACTCAGCAGTAAGATTACGGTAACTCTCCCAAAGATTACGACTTAACCAACTAGGTCGAATGAGGTTCCATACACGCAAGCTACACCAGAACTATTGTATCAATTACGGCGTAACCAAGATTTATTGAAGATACGGTAACTCCTTCCGTAGTTACGCCAGTAACCAGAGATTTTAGTGCAAAATCGAAGAATTTGATGTTACGGTAACTCTTATCATTAATTCTGTAGTAACGGCATCTCGCCTATAAGTACCCCACGAATTCCAAAGATTTCAAAGCATCCCATTTCACATACAACACCAAGTGAACGTGAGTAGAAGTCGGCGGATCTAGAGGAGCATATGGAGCTATCTCCAAGGAGAAATCACTCCCTACGATAAGCATTAGCATTTTATCTTTTCTTTACTTTCAATTCATGTATTTCAGTAATGTTAAACATTGAATCGATTGTTTTAGTTAATATGAATGGCTAAGCACCTCGGTGTTAGCCTAGTTATGATTCCTTAATTGTTTTGTTTATGTTTACATTGCTTCCGTGATAATTATTTCTAAGTGTATGCATGCATAGTTTGTTGGTAGCTACCCTTTTCGGTAGTTTTGAATGGCGGTGGTGGCTAGTTACTTAGGAGATATGACCAACCGACCCTAAGTAGGTAGATCGAGTGAGAAAGGTGTTATGACCAACCGACGACCCTTTCTGCTTGGCGATTCGACCAATTGATCACCCACCGCTTGATGAACTTAAGTGGGGACGAGTGTTTAAGATGCTAGCGCCGCACTCATTGTTATGAATCTAGCATGTAGCGGTACTTAATAACTTGGCTTAGGGACTAAGAACAACTGGAATTATGACGGTCACCGATTTCTCCAAAGGGACCCTTTATCGATAAGTTAGACGAATCGACCAAATGTTGTCCTAGCGACTTTGACCCCACCAAGTAATTGGAAGTAATTAGACATAAACACTACTAATTAGGATGAGTAACTAGGTTAGCACCCCTCTCCTCTATTGATCTCAACCCTCGCCTTTATTTACTTTCATTGTCTTAGTAGTAATTAATCATTTTCACCTTAAATCATATTAAAATCTCTGATACTTAGACTTACCGCACACATAGCTCTTGGGACGACCTCGGTTTTACCGAATACTACACTACACACGATCGGGTTAATCGCCTGTTAGTGCATTAGGTAGACCATAGGTATAACGAGACTTATAAATATTAAAACCGTCAAGAAAATCTCGCATCGATGGCTAGATGTAAATCGTACTTTCAAAGAAGTTTGAATAATTTCTGAAACATTCAAACGGTGCTTGTTGAACATCGGAAGAAGATTCCAAAACGTTGACTAAAACAGAGTCTCATTTCACGCCGCACACAAAAGATTCTAATGTATCTTGCAATTTGGAATTCTCAATGTCCAACATTCGGGTCTTTCCAGAACCTATAATAACAAAAAACCATATGCGTATCTAAGAGAGCGAACATAGTTGACCTCACTATGTTTCAAAAGTTAACAAAAGGAAAAAGTTACTCTCTCTGGAGGAAATAAATTTCATTATACGAAACCGACTTACAACAGTGAATAAAAAGATTTTTTTGCAAGCACGTCATGTAAGATGTTATAACCTTTTCAGCAATTTACAGACACGGAGCTTTAAAAGCTAGCCGTTGAAGACCACAAAAATTACTGATAAGGTTTAGAACACCTTACATGACCCCGAAATTATCAGTACTTGAGTCTCACATTCCCTATTCTTTCAATGTTATGTTCAAATTATTTTATGAATCCCCACATAACACATGATGCCATATTGATCAAATTCGACTCAAATGTGGAACACATGCCATTAATCCGATGTTTTCATATAGAAGCATACCTAAGTGTAACACTAGTACAAAACGGTATTTGGTCACGCATGGTCGAATGGAACGCCACACATTCGCATATTTGTGTGGTCAAGGTACGAAAATTGACAACATTTACTAATTAGTCACACATGAAAATTTTGATTGTGTGACCATTAGAACTCAGATCGCCACACAATTGAACATTTACTAATTAGTGTGGCTAAAGGTATCTAAAGGTATCTGTGATTTTGTTTCGCATCATTTAGCCACATATGAATTTGGAACGCGTGACAAATACAAGTAACCTTGATGCGTTAGTCACATGAAGTAATTTTTGTGTGTCTAAATCATAGAGTCAAGTTTTGTCACACATTATTTAAGGGTGACCGATATGTTTTGCCAACTCTTTAGCCACATCTCGAAATGGAACGAGTGACAAATGAAAAGTAAGGTTGAAGCATTAGTCACGATATACATATAAACAATGACAAATATATGTCACACACTTGAACACCGTGACCAAATGCCATATATGGTCACACTAAATTTTTGTCACACATTCGTTAAGTGTAGCCAAAATCCAAGACATATGTTCACGTAAGTTAATATGTGTGTTTAAAGTTTAGTTTGTGTTAGCTTGCCAAAAGCTAATCTATATAGTCACATTTACTACTAACACCGTGACCAATTGCCATATATGGTCACACTAAACGCTTTGTCACACATATTATTTAAGTGTAGCCAAAATCCAAGACATATGGTCACGTAACTTAATATGTGGCCATTGGATGATCAATAGTCACACAAAATACACGCTTTCTTCACTTTAAACACCATATGGTCACACTTATTAACACTTTTGGCCACTTTATGATTAATTGTATGTGACTAAATACCCAAAAGAAACATGCTTTGTGTGACTAAATGTTAGAAAAGGCCACACAAATATAAAATTCAAGTGGCCATTGGATGATCAATAGTCACACAAAACACACATTTCTTCACTTTAAACACCATATGGTCACACTTATTAACACTTTTAGCCACTTTATGATTAATTGTATGTGACTAAATACCCAAAACAAACATGCTTTATGTGACTAAATGTTAGAAAAGGCCACACAAACATAAATTTAATGTGGCCATTGGGAGATCAATAGTCACACAAAATACACATTTCTTCACTTTAAACACCATATGGTCACACTTATTAACACTTTTAGCCACTTTATGATTAATTGTATGAGACTAAATACCCAAAACAAACATGCTTTGTGTGACTAAATGTTAGAAAAAGGCCACAAAACATAAAATTCATGTGGCTATTGGATGATCAATAGTCACACAAAATACACATTTCGTCACTTTAAACACCATATGGTCACACTTATTAACACTTTTAGCCACTTTATGATTAATTGTATGTGACTAAATACTCAAAACAAACATTCTTTGTGTGACTAAATGTTAGAAAAGGCCACACAAACATAAATTTGATGCGCCATTGGATAATCAATAGTCACACAAAAACTATTATGTTTTTCATAAATGTAACTAACTACTTAATACTAAATGACTTAACTTAGGTCTTCCGGACTTAACTTTGTAATCGGGAGCCTTAACCATTAAAACTAACCTACTAGACTTAACTTTGTATTGGCGCCTTTAACCACTAAACTTTTCTCGCTTATAAGCACCACAACACAAAAATATATTTTTTTGTGTGCAAAGGTGAACTTTTATTAATTAATGAAACTTTGTACAATGAAATAAGCAACACACACTGATATGGACAAGTCCCATATCAAGTTTTGGAACCACTCTCTGTGAGGGGTATGTCTATGACCCAAACTCAAATAAACAGGTTTTGCAACCGGTCTCTATCAGACGCATCGAGACTGGTTTTCTACTAGGGACTGTTTGGAATTGCTTATTGAAATTGCTTATCAAGATAAGCAGCTTCAATACAATCCAAACACTCCATATAGGTAGTTACTTTAATAAAAAAAATCCCAAACAACCTCTACAAACAATTAATGCCATAATGAATCTTTATGAATTACGTATTCCGAGTAATATTTACATGTACCCAAACCAAAAATATCATTAGTAAGTAAACATGTCAAACTCAAACCAAACCTCAAATTCCTAAGATAGAGCCTTACACAACAACTAAGCATACAATTAATTTGGGAAGAATGTCACGAACAAATCAATTCAATGAAAACTGCAACATTCTTTAGACATTGCATTTTATCTCCATCTTGCTACCCAGTATCTCCATCTTGCTACTTATTGTCCTCATCTGTGTTCCATAATTAAGGATAGATTAGAAGGTTGCAAACATAATAATAGAAAAGAAAAACTTGACCTATTGTCGACAGGTCGGAATCTCATTCGTCACATCTAGTAACATTTTAGTCTACGTTGATAAAGATACATGAAACACAAACTTTTCAATCAAAACTTTTAACTAGGTAGTAATTTTAGGCGCATCGATAGTATCGGTCATTGCGTAAATTCAAATATCTACAATTTTATTAAAGTGCAAAGTCACAATAGAGCTAACATAACTTAGTGGTAAAAATCGCTTTGCTACAACTTAGGCTAAAATCCTTAAAAATAGTTACAACTTTTAAGTTGTCTCTTTTAATCCGTTAAATCAAACAACTATATCAAATTATAGACTACAACTAAACACCGCTACGACTTTTAGTTATAATCCTTATAAGTAGTCGCCACAAAACTAATTCATTTGAAGTTTATTATGCACAACAATTACCTCTTATGCTTCCACGGTGGACCTCCATAATTTCTTTCCTTAAGTTTCCACGTATGTTTCTTCTTTTTTGATAATGAACGAGCTACATGAAAGACACAAAAGGGTTAAGTTTCATACAAGATTAGTGTAAATTATTATTTCAGTAATAGTCTAAATATTAAAACTATCACCTGCTCCAGAGCAAGTGGTGGAGGAGACAACAAAAGAACCCGCTGTGGATGATCCTACATCGAGGAAGAGCCACCAACCACCGTAATCCTAGTTGAAACCAAAACTAAAGTGGTGGAGGAGCCGAAAAGTGAGATCAAGAACCAAAGGCGAGGCAACCCGTAAGAAGTAATGGCGCTAAACAGCTCATGAAGAAACTCCGCTGAACAAAAGACTCCCGCGACTATCGAGGCAGTTGTGGAACTTGAAGAATCTGTGGAGGATGTTGACAAACCAACTGAAGTTGTTGTTGCAACCACTGAAGTTGCAAAAGAAGAATATAGAGGCCATATACGTGTAAGAATAAGAAACAAATTAATGAGCTAATGAATGATGAATTACATGAACTCTATCTACAAAGTTCTCAAGTTTGTCTTGAGTCATTGGTCATTAGTTAATCATGTATGAGCGAAAGGTAAGCAAAGACCTATAGATAAAAATGAGTACCTTAGGTTGGCTGATATATACAGAACTTCTATCGATCCTCGCCCCGAGAAAATAGCAAAGAACCAAGATAAATCGTAGAAATGTCATGTTAGCAATCAAAACCGACCATAACCGAGGATTTTTCGACATCTCATTCCCTAGCCACCCCCAAGATCAGAGGCCAATATACGTAACTTCTACCACACGTTATCTTGTTCTGCTCATTGGCGAAAAGTTAAAGTATTTCCTCGACGACCTTGATCATCCATTGGTATGCACTCAACAAAGAATAAGTTTATCAACATCATCCGTCAGAATTACGTATTCGTGATTTGTGACCCGTGTCATCAAGAATACCGGTCAAGAACAAATGGATACCGATGGACCGCAAGATACCCCGCCTTCCTCCCAAAAATAATAATAAAATGCCACAATCTATTATAAACCCAATAAGTTGACACAAAATAATAATAAATGCCACAATCTATTATAAACCCAATAAGTCGATGGATCGCAACCATTACCGAGGATTTTCTCGACAAATTATTAAGTGCGATATCCACCCAAGAATCAGTTGTGATAAATATAAATAGACAAGAGCCTTTGGTGAGACCGTAAATGCACCAAAACGACACAGAATGATGAATGGTTGGTTGATGATTTTATGTATGGTGAATGAATGTGCCATATGCTATTATTTTCGACATTTACTACCTACTATTAACATTTACAAAGGTGTGAAAATGAAACAAGAATCACGGCCTTTGTAAAAATATCTCGCTAATTCTCATCTAAAACTGTACATCGCTTTATTATATGGAATAGTAGTTTTTAGCACATATGTTCAAGGGGATGGCCATAACTTACTATAGTTAATGTTGGTAAAACTTTTAATGTTTGTAATTTGTGTTAGAATACTAGCACGCACGGAATTAAGATTCCATTAGTTAAAAACAAGCTTAGATAACCCGAAATTATTCTTTTATGTAAATATTTAGTTTATAATTAACTTTAGTTAGTAGCGTGTAATAAGTACCGCTCAAAATGTGCTAGGACAAGAAGAGGAAGGTTCCGAGAATGAGAAGTGAGACCCCCATTCAACTATGAATGCAACTACAAATGAAGTGAGTAGAGATGTCATGTTTTGTAGTATAACCGATATCCTCTCGGCTATGGCGCATTTTACGTCTGCAGCTGTCAGGTTAGCCGCTACCGCTACTAGACTTGAGTTATGTTCCTCCTCGTCGAACAATCCAACTTCATTCCTCATGATTGCCGTAAAAGAAACAAGATCGTAACGTCAATGACGATTTAATTGCGCTTGAGGAGATTGAATATTATTTCGTATAATGAAATCATATTTAAGGGTCAAATAATTACAAATAGCATATAACGATGTTAAAAACTAAATAAATAAATCAAACAATTATAAGGTCAATTATTTTTATAGTAATTAGTCTATATTGAACCCCAACTATATCAAGACATCACTAGATCACAAAATTCCATATATCCCATACACACCTAATGTTTATTCAACAATGACATTGACATCCCATATCAAACATAGGCACACACATGATCGTTTATGCATAACCCGATTTGACAATCGAATTCTATTTACACCATAAGAAACGATAAATTAAACCTAAATAGCACCCTAATCCAACTTAAATACACGCCTTGAACATAAATAAGCTAAAGTAAAATAACAATTGCATATAAACGATAAATTAAGAAAACATATATACCACTTATTGGGCTCAAACTCGCTTAAGATGAATGAGTCTTCATCCCGTGACAAAGGTCCGTGATTTGGTATTCGCTAATGGAAAAGAAGATGGTGGTAGATGGATGATTAATATATTACACCATTAATAAAGGGTTCGATACTGGGTTTGGGGAAGTTTGAGATACAAGATGGTGGAGGTAAGTGGGGAGTAAACGAAAATAAAGGGAAAATGGTGGGAGAGGTTTAATTCGTGTTTGTCCATTGCCGAGCAACGGGTCAAACCCGACCTAAACCGATCAAACACGACCAACAAAACCGATTTTGAGTAAAACGTGAACCGAGAATCAAACCGAATTTAACCTAGCGAGACCGGCTTAAATAGTTTAGGTGTATTTTTTTACCCAAACCGAACCGAACCGAGTAAAACCGAAATTGAAAACCATAATTATATGAAACCGAAACCAAACCAAATAAGGTCGGATCAATTTGGTTCGGTCCGGTTCAATTCGGCTCGTTGTCGGTTCAGCTCGGTTTTCATTTGATTTTGCTCGGCCCTAGATATGGGTCGCAATTTTGAAACCATACCTAAGGATGCTTGGAAAAGGGTATGAATTGCTTATGTTAATGTTATAGAAGCACCTTATGGATTTTATATATCATAAAATTATAAATTTATGACTAGTGTTTGGATTTACTTATGTTTAATAAGCTAATAATCTCAAGTATGTGGTTTAGATTATGTTAGTAAGTGATCAAAAGAGACACCTATTTATGAATCTTAAACTAAGTATAATTGAGGGTATAATGATATTTATAATTGATCATGTTATATAAGCCTAACCCTTTTATATAAGCTTATAAGCTTACTCATATAAGTTTAGCTGAACACTTGGTTTGAGCTTAGTTGAATCATATAAACTAATAATCTTATAAGCCATCATACAAGCTTAGCTAAACATATGTGTCTTTGTTACGTTATAGGGATACCGGTCTTCTTTAACGTTTTAATACGGAGGAAAAAGTTCAAAAAAGCTTGAAAACATATGAAAACGAGCGAAAATTGCCGAAAACGTTCAAAAATGGATGAAAATCGGTCGAAATCGGTCGAACACGGTCGCAATCGGTCTAAAACGGTCTAAGTCCACCGAAAATTGTCAAAATCGGTCGAAAACTAGCGAAATCGGTCAAAATCGATTGAAAACGGTCAAAAGGGACGAAAAACGTTACAAACGGATGAAAACGTATAAAAATGTTGTATAATATCTGGCTTAGTTTACAAAACCCAATGCACATGACCCATGACCCATGTTAATTACCCATCGATCACCAATCATGTATTGACGATAACATGACACTATAAGCCACTACAACCCAATGCACATGACCCATTACCAATTGTCAACAAATATGGATGTGTCATAACATAACACTTTAAGCAACTATAACCCAATGCATATGACCCATATGATGTCAAATATCCATTAATGAATGTGACCAGGATAACATAATGCACATGACCCATGTGAATTAGCCATTATCACCGGTCATGCATGGGTTGCACCGACTTGGTAGGTGCATAGTTATGGTGTGAAGGTTATATGAATTGTATTTGAAGTTTTTAAATGCGGTCATGCATGGGTTGCACCGCTTGGTAGGTGTATACCGCTTGAGACATTCGTAAGCAAGTATCCGTGGACCTCCGATAATGTTATCCGGATCGAGAAATTTTGAGCTCGGCTTGAGCTTGACTCAAAAGCTCAATTTATTTGTAAATATGTGCTTTCACACAAATTAAAATTGAAATATAACCTAAGAATCGAATTCGGTTCGACTTCAACTCGAAAAGCTCGAAACATTCATAAATAAGTATTTACACTTAGTACACTTACATACAAAATATATATAAAACATATGCTATATAATGTTGCAAAAAGGTCTACAAGGCCGATTAATCGCCGCCTAGGCGCTATAGGGCCACCAACCTTGCCGATTTATGTGACTGTGTCAAACAGATAGGTCAACCGTGGTCAACGGCCATCAACGGCGGTCAAAACCCACAAATCTTGCCAGAAGTACCCAAAACTCACCATAAACTCATTTTGATCACTTATAGTAACTGCTTTAATCTATTACAAGTTGTTTTTAGAAAAATCTTCCCGAAAATACATAAAACTCGCTAGAAATACACAAAACTTGGCGGAAATACCTAAAATTTTCCAAAATGCCAATCCGCCACCGATTAATCCCGCCTAGACCGACATAAGCTACAAGGTGGTCGACCGCCCGACTCACCGATTTACGATTTTGCAACCTTCTATATCACTTACAAGTTCGAAAACTCAACTATAACTTGAGTCGAACTTATATAAGGTCGAGCTCAACTCATTAAACATTTCGAGTTCATTTGATAGGCTTGAGCTTGAGCTCAAAGCTCGATGAGAATCACTCGTACGAACTTTAGTTGGCTCGAGATCGGCTCGCTTATGCCACACGATATGCATTTAAAAGTGACAAATATATGTCACACACTTGAACAATATCACCAAATGTCATATACATATATGGTCACACTAAATTAGTTTATTGAATTCATTTGTTGTTAAATATTTATATACGTTTTTATTATTACTACTCCGTAATATAAAGTTTTCCCCAAAATTTAGTATCCCTCTCAAATTTTTCATCATATCCCGCCCACATTTTCCCCCAAAATCAAAATTACATTCTCAGATCCCTCAATTTTTATATACCCTCAAACCTTGCTTATTCAGCCACACACTCACCCTTATCCTTTCCCCCAAAATCAAATCATATCCATTAGTTCATCACCAACTACAAACCATCTCATTCTGTAGTTTATCATCTTCACCATACAACAATTGTTGCTCCGATTTCAAAGTTATTAATCTAGAAACCGTGTACTATAACATGTTATATATTCAATTTAGAAACCAAATTAAGGTGTTCATGGGTTAATTTATTATTCTTTGATTTTCGTGGATAATAAACCCGATTTAATACATGTTTTTGATTCACTTTCGTGTGGTATAAATGGATTAAAAGGGTGTGTGTTCTGTGTAGATTATAGTTCAAGTCGGGTCAAACTCGTATCAAATCATTATTTGTTATTGATGTTATTGTTATTGTTTTGGTCACGGTTTGAACCTGGGTTTATGTTGTGTTTCCATGCCTTCTTCAGCCAAACGATGTTTTCGCTACTAAGAAGCCTATCATTTTGGTGTGGATGTTCTTCAAGGCACTGTTAAGGTAAATTTTATAATTAATTTTTTTCTATTACTATCCTGATGATTATGGTTTTTTTTGCCCAATGGACAATGAATTCACAGGTCAATTTCTTTTTAATACTTTTAACTATTTTGCGGTAATTATCATGTAAGAGATGTTTTTGCTATATAAAAGTAAAACTTTATCTTTCTAGAATGCACAACCATGACATGAATTGCCTATGCGCTTCTTGTCATGGTTGTGCATTCTAAGCATGTCTTTATAATATTATAATCTTCATTGACTTTTTAGAAGTATACACATTAATAAATTGATAAATTTGTATCCGTGCAGCTTGAACTCCAATTTGCATCATTCCTAAGAAGGCCCCGAGTGAGATTACCGCGTTGTTGTCACAAAGAGAGAAGGAACAAATTAAGGAATGTAAGGAGGAAAATAAGAAGAAGGAAAATCAAAAGAAGGTCTCCGTTGAGGTATGAACCTTTACCTGGTCATTGTATCATATTCAACTTTTATTTTAGGGCCGTGAGCTTCTGTTATGGCTTATTAATCTTGTGTTTTATAAAAGGTTGTCACCGATATTGGTCATTGTATCATCATTCTAATTGTTCTTGTTGTACTATGGTAATGTCATTAATTATATTATTACCATTTGTTGTCAACTTGTCCTGTTATATATTTCTATCGTGGTTTAGTATTAAATTTTGCTTAGCATATTACATGGATGAGGCAATGTGTACAGATCAGGTTGGGTGGATCTGCCTACACTTAGTTTTTGTTCATTATTTGAAGCTCTTTAACTAGTTATATATATGATCGTAAACTTATCACTATTAAACTAATGACCCAATGTTAGTCCATGGAAGTCTTCATTGACAACTTGATGTGTTTTCTTAACTAAGATTTTGTTAGGTTACACTTATTAAAGTCGATTTTAAGCTTTTAACCGTCGATGTAAGATTATGTGACCTAAAGAGTTTTTGGTCTTTACACTCATTAATTTGTCACACCTTAATTGATCCGGTACAAGTGTATGGTAAATAAAGTAGTCATCGATATCACCAATTATACACACCTTGATCGTTGATCCTTGTCATATCGTGATGAGTGGCGAACAGCATAAAAGCACCGCATGTCGACAATCGTTAGAAAACTTAAAAGTAAACTCGTAGAGTTGCATAAAGAGGTATTTCTCTCATGTTCGCCATTGTAATTGCATGCGTAAATAGTTCAATTTCATTAGTAACTAAAAATTGTTGCTCGTGTCCTCGAAAGGTGTCTAAGCAAGAAAATTTGTTGGATTTCTATTGCTTTATGCTTAATTATCGCTTGACCGGTAAGACTCATGTTTCCTATATTAGAAGATGATTTTATTTCATGAAAATTTACATACCTTTAAAACTCCCAAGGTCCTTACGATGTATATGTACTTTTATGTATTTTAGAAGATAAGCGTAAGACCTTAGATCTTGAGAGTGTTTGCTTGTTGCTCGATCGTGTTCTAGGGCCTAAATTTTGTCGAAGTTGATTCCTTCTCGTAGTACTTGAAGGTTTGTGGCTAATTTTTGTAAATTCTATTAAATGGAAAATGGTTCTGTTATTAATCACTTTGGAGGTGTATGTATGTGCGATTCGTAAAGAGTATAAGGTGATAAACATGGATCGCTGGACAAACTTTTTCCGCTTCATCATGAGGTACGTTATGAGTTCTTGTTGTACTCAAGCAATGATACTGGGATGAATGAAGGCGGCAAAATTGGTGGGTCAAATGGGTTGTGTTACAGTCAATAGAGGAAATTCTATTTGGGTCAAAAGGCTCACTTTATCTTATCGTGACTTCGCAGAATTTCGACAACGGACTCCATTAATCGAGCATGGAGATCCATGATCATATTCCCGAAGAGCAACTGGTGCTTACAAATACAATGTAAATCATTGCCTATTTGCAACTTTTAACATGTTAAATGTTGGTTTTGCTTACAAAAGTCTAAGCACATTGTACATCGTGATTCAAGGCTAATGACGTGTTTTGTAATTGTCATCGTGGTGTTAAGGGATTGCATGATACCATTGTCACCGGTATTGAAGCTCGTGATGGCTTTCCCGCTAATCCGATGATATTTTCTTGACATATGGTGCAAGTCCAAATGTATAATGATTTCTTTTCGTGCTCTTATTGGTTGTTACTCCATCTTGATTACTAATTGTACCCTCTTTACTCGCTTCAATCGCCTTCACTATGGCACTCTTGTATGTGCTTTTGAAACCGCAAAGGCAAGCTAGGACAAATAATAGTCAAAATCTTTAAATTATGGTAGTTGAGAATTTGATTATGTACAACATTACAATTCTATATTTGATTCGCTTATATACATTCGAGTTTTATTCAATTTGAAATTGTTTTTGTTTTTAATTCAGTATTTGTATGTATACTCATTCCAAAGAAGACTAACATAGTGTACTAACTTAGTATTGGCATTGATTAACTCGCTCCACCAAGATTAACTCAAGATTAGTAGTAGCAACCACGTGACTAAAAGATGCACCCACATTATATGGTCACACTTATCAACATTATTGGTCACTCTTTGTTTAATTCGATGTGTGACTAAATATTACAAAAGGCCACACAAACATAAAATTCATGTGGCCATTGGATGATCAATAGTCACACAAAAGACACATTTCTTCACCTTAAACACTATATGGTCACACTTATTAACACTTTTGGTCACTTTATGATTAATTGTATGTAACTAAATACTCAAAACAAACATGCTTTGTGTGACTAAATATTATAAAAGGCCACACAAACATAAAATTCATGTGGCCATTGGATGATCAGTAGTCACACAAAATACACATTTCTTTACTTAAAACAACATATGGTCACACTTATTAACACTTTTGGCCACTTTACGCTTAATTGTATGTGACTAAATACACAAAACAAACATGCTTTGTGTGACTAAATGTTACAAAAGGCCACACAAACATAAAATTCAAGTGGCCATTGGATGATCAATAGTCACACAAAAGACACATTTCTTCACCTTAAACATCATATGGTCACACTTATTAACACTTTTGGCCACTTTATGATTAATTGTATGTGACTAAATACCCAAAAGAAACATGCTTTGTGTGACCAAATGTTAGAAAAGGCCATACGAACATAAAACTCATGTGGCCATTAGATGATCAATAGTCAACAAAAGACACATGTCTTCACTTTCAACACCATATGGTCACACTCATTAACACTTTTGGCCACATTATGCTTAATTGTATATGACTAAATACCCAAAAGAAACATGCTTTGTGTGACTAAATATTACAAAAGGCCACACAAACATAAAATTCATGTGGCCATTGGATGATCAATAGTCACACAAAACACACATTTCTTCACTTAAAACACCATATGGTCACACTTATTAACACTTTTGGCCACTTTATGATTAATTATATGTGACTAAATACCCAAAAGAAACATGCTTTGTGTGACTAAATGTTAGAAAAGGCCACACAAACATAAAATTCAAGTGGCCATTGGATGATCAATAGTCACACAAAACACACATTTCTTCACTTTAAACACCATATGGTCACACTTATTAACACTTTTAGCCACTTTATGGTTAATTGTATGTGACTAAATACCCAAAACAAACATGCTTTGTGTGACTAAATGTTAGAAAAGGCCACACAAACATAAAATTCATGTGGCCATTGGATGATCAATAGTCACACAAAACACACATTTCTTCACTTGAAACACCATATGGTCACACTTATTAACACTTTTGGCCACTTTATGATTAATTGTATGTGACTAAATACACAAAACAAACATGCTTTGTGTGACTAAATGTTACAAAAGGCCACACAAACATAAAATTCAAGTGGCCATTGGATGATCAATAGTCACACAAAAGACATATTTCTTCACCTTAAACAACATATGGTCACACTTATTAACACTTTTGGCCACTTTATGCTTAATTGTATGTGACTAAATACCCAAAAGAAACATGCTTTGTGTGACTATACAAAGTTTATGGTCACTAATACGGATTAATCCAACAAAATGTGTACCTAATTAGTCACACATGTTACGGTTTTGGTTACTCTTTTGCAATAGAGACTAAAAAAGTCAAACACGTGACCATAGAGTACCTATGGTCGCGCACCTTTAGTCACACACGGTCGAAAATCATGTGTGACTATATGTATATCGTCACACATATTCGTGTGGCCAAATCCACTTTTTGTTCTAGTGTCGTGAGCCACATTAGATAGCAATAAGGGGGACCAAGACACGAGAGTTGAGATTCCACCAACTCCAAATATTTCTTCACACATAAATTACACGAGGACAGTTGATGAAACAATGATCCACATTCTCCATAGCCGACTCACAAAAGGGACAATCAAGAGAGGAGATATTTATACAACGCAAAGAGAGATTAGAACGAGTGGGGAGCCTATATGCGAACCTCTCGAAACAAAAACATTGACCTTTTGAGGGACCCACTATTTCCATTTTGTGATGAGCTCCTATAAGATGTTCGCAAAGAGACACATTTTGGATGACCTTTAGAGCTTCTTAACAGGGAAATTACCCAAAATTTCTTATGCCCAAAACTACCTATCAGGAACATCATATATAATAGAAAGACGGCCAATTCGAGAAATGAGCAAAGAGAGCTCGTGAAGGACCCTGCCTCAAGAGCACACACAAAGACCAACACATAACCCAATCATTATTCACCAGACGCCATCTGTCACTAATGAGACAATATTTATCGGACTCGAGGGCATATAAATTAGGATACATGTCTTTGAGACTATTCGATTCAAACTAGAAACTGTTAATGCAACCATTGTTAATTTTCCGAACAAAAGAGCTGCTAAAGTTTTTGTCTAAACTTTTATGTTTGATAGCTTTTATAATATCTACCATATACCACTACTGCCAAGACCAACAGGTTAAGAGTTAAGGCCTCCGTCATTCACATAAAATTTTTAAATCACTATACGCCATAAACCTTGATTTTACGAAAAAACGCCACTTCCACTTTCCTAAAAGACAGATTTTTAGAAAAGACAACCGACACCCAAACCACCATCCTTAATATCAAGAAGAATGGACTTCTATTTCACCCAACTAATTCCACTTTGATCATCATAAGAACCCCAAAAGAAACGACTCCTAATAGATCCGAGAAGATTGATGATCTTCAAAGGAGATTTAAAAAGCGAGAGAAAATATAAGGGGAGACTACCGAGGATGGATTTAACTAGAGTGAGTCCCCCCCCCCCTCGCGCAGTTGACAAAGTCTTAGCTTTCCAATATGAAAGCTTATCTTGAAACCGATTAATGAAAACATCCCAAAAATCACAAAGCCTCTATTTTTTTTACCCAACATGGGACCGAGATACACAAATGGGAGAGTATCGGAAGCACAACTAAGAGAAGACGCGACTGATTCAACGTCTAAATTAGACACCCAAACACCCATAAGCCTACTTTCGGCGAGATTCACTTTAATCCCGAACCAAGTTTGAAATGTTTTAGAATATAGATAAGGTTGGAGGAATTAATTCTCGGTCATTCGCCAAAAGCAGGGCGTCATCCGTGTATTGCAAGAGGGAAACATTGGCCCTAATTACTGCGAACCTCGCACAATTAAAGAGGCCTTTATCAAGTATCATTGATGATAACTTAGATGGCTTCAACAACTAAAAGGAATTAAAATGAGGATAAAGTCTACTTGATGGAGGTCCCTTTCCATCTTAAACTCATAAGACAATTTCACTATCATCAACCTTCAGACAATAAACTAGATTGTTTATCAAAACTTATTTGAGCATTTTAGCATGTACGCTTCATTTTATTGCATAAAATTTATGCAACTCCGAGTAGTCTCATTTAATCATGCCCGATATTTACCGATAATCAAATCGCCTCACAAGAAATTTTCTTGTCTTACGAGCCGCACGCTGCATCGACACTAAATTAATTATGGCTAAAGTCAAATAAATATTTCTACGAGTTAGAATTAAAATTTTATTTTATTTTTTTTTAGTTACCTCTATAAAAACATGCTAAATTATATATTATACGTTGGTCAAAAACATCAAACCGGAACACCGTGACTCACATTTAAGCTCAAACGGGGACACGATATACATTTGAGATCCTTTCTTTCTTTTTTCTTCCTTGTAACCGAATATACCTACAAGATATTTACACATCTCTTCAAAATTTGCAAATGCATTGACTTTTGAGAAAAATGCTTGAGAAGTAAATATATTACATAACATATAACCAAGCACTATGACACTCTTTTCACCTCTTTTGTCCTCGATCCGAACACCCTCACAAAAGTACTCCCATCTCATCCAAAACTTGTAAACTACACTAACCTTGAAACCTTGTAAGTGAAATAAACATAAGATCCAACATATATCTAGATAAGTTGACTTTTGAACCTTAAGGAAACATGTTCCCCATGCACCCAACTCATCTCATCTTTCCCTTTTGTCCTTGTATCACCGAATACCACTCAAGAAGCCAAAGACCATGTGCTTGTTCTTAACATACTCCCTAGATACAAGTAAAATCAAATCTCATGTACCAATGCTCAACAAAGACTCTTGGTCTTTAACCAAAGGTTTCTTCCTCTTTTCTTCTTAAAAACCCACGAGCCTTAGCTCATTACATATTTCACTTACAAAATTTCATTCAAAACCTCTAAGTGTATGCAAGGTATAGCATTGAAGTTTGGTTTTCCTTGGTTTACTCTAGCTCAAGTCGACACTCTTACTCTTCCACACCCTCATTAAAACTTCCAAACACTCAAAGGAAAAACTAAGGTAACGAGCATAAGGGTTTAGAAGCAAGATAGTCGGGTTCACTTTGGAAAACATATCGGGTTCCTTTGGTTACCATTCTCGCCACACGCATTCTCCACCACCATTCTTGGTGTCGTAAGTCCTTTCTCTTTCTTTTTCCATATATAGGACGATATGGTTTCTTAAACCATTTGATAACACATCGATGCATTTTCACCAAGACTTGTACACGACCTTATTATAACTAGCTACGTTGTCAAACCAACTATATTTCAAACCAACAACATTTCGAACAAACTAATAACCTTGAATGGATAGAAACTCGCTTTGTTGACAACCCATTTCGAGACTAACTAATAAACTTGAATGGATAGAAACTCGCTTTGTTGTCAACCTATTTCAAACTAACAATAAACACGAATCGACATCTTTGTTTAAAACCCTTGGTTCAAAAGGCAATGTATATGCATGTTTCAAGCATGTTTGTTTAAAAATCACCAAACAAAGAGAAGTCATGCATTGCATGCAAAAGTTCGAACATGGCTACCGTGAAGGAAATATAAATCAAACATGAAACAATGACATGATCATTAAATAGTATAACGCTGCAAATCCTAACACAAAAGGTCCCTTGGCTCGCTTGGTGGGAGCGCTAGTCAAAGGTAAAAGGTTGTGGTTCGAAACCGCCTCATGGCGCTACCCATTCCTTTTTTTGTAATACTTGTAACTTTCGTGACTTGACAAAACTAGTCCCCAAACTTCGCCTTTTCTCATTTTCTCAAGATCTCTTATAAACTTTGTAAACTAATATTAACATCTACGATTTCAACCTCTACTTTGAACCACTTAACACATTTTTCTTAAAATACTTATAAAATTTGAAACTTATATAAATCTTTACAACTTTGGACCCTCCAAGATCTACACTTAACGCTTCCCATCCTAAAACTTCTAAAAGATAATAAATTTATATTTTCTACAAGTCTTCGCCACATAAATATAATTCTATTTGACAACCACATTTACATAAACTAGAAAATATTATACTTTTCTAAATATAATATTTTCCCAACTTAGATAAAATATATATTGTACATATATATATATATATACTTTTCAAAACTAAACAAAATCAAATAAATATAAGTCGATTTGTAATTGTTTCCGCTTTAATAAATATACTGAGCCAACTCTTATACGAATGTTTCAGAACTATTCCATTCACTCTTCCAAGAGCCAAAGACTTATAAGCATTTCGAAACTTATTTAAACTTAACCGTTGCCACATAAGCGTTATTAAACACAAACTCTTGAAAATACTTCAACCGTTTTCAATACATTAAACCATGGATAAAAACAATAAACTAAGACTTGCCATGCTAATTATAGGTCGCGTGACGGTACTTCGTGCTCATACTACTTGACCTTACACTACTCGGATACCATTTGCAAAGGTGAGTTCATAGCCTCGCCTTTACTTATTTCTTTCAAACCCCGCGAGGGAGATACATGCTATAAACTAGAACACAAGTCTTTTCTTAAACCAGATGCTTATCTCGATCATTATTATTATAGCCTAAGTTGCTCGCCATAAGTCCCTTACATCATGAACCATTAATCACTTGCTAGTGAACGCGAATATTGTGGATAGTACTATGGGAATTAACGACCCGACTCGGTTATCGGAAATAACCGGGCGCACTATATTTGGTTAACTATGGAATTGGCAATTCCATCTCGAGGGCAATATTATTACTTACGCCAAGAATTAGGTGTATGCGCTAGTTTGGTGTCATGAGCTTAGCGCATAATAATAATCTATGTTTTCCATGGTGATTGTATTCAAGCAATTATCATCTCTTACTTGTGTTCAACTTATTATTTAAACCTATGAATATCACTCAACTTTTGTTGACTTTTAAGCATGTTCATCTCGTGTACTAATTAGAATTTCATGAAGGCGTGGAGCGGATGTCGGGACACTTGAAGTGGTGTTGTTTTCAATTAAAGTTATCATTTCATAAATATTTAAACTATCTTTGTGTAACTTCAAAACATGTGGTATTCCCTTTGTGTTTCTAAACACCGAGATTTATGAAATGGTAACTACTTTTTATTAAAACGCCTCTTTAGAGCCGCTTTCTATAACTTATGACTATGATCCTCTAAGTAATACCCCAAATAGTCTTCCTCCGTCACATTGTGATTTTGGGGTGTTACAGATTGGCATCGAGCCTAGGTTATAGAGAACCAACTTGTATTTTCAAAACAAATTGGACTATAACCACGCTTTCAAATGGACCGCTTTACACCACCACTTCACGCCCTCCGCGCCTACTTGCACCGATAACATGTAGGAGATTCACTTAGTAGATACTACATGACTAGTAAAACTTTGCATGATAAAACTTATAATGCTAGCTTTCATTTGGTTAGGCATTTAGATTTGCGTGGCGATTATGCGCGACTAACTAAATCTTATTTATCGCATGACTTTATTTACTTATGAGTACATATTTTCTTTTGGGTTGTTACAAGATTATGTCGTCCGCTACTCACCCTATCGACCGACATCCGACACCGAGATGGAGGATGCTATGTCTTCGACTCTACTCCCACTCCGCCGCGTTGCACCTATGTCCTCCGAGATCGAGCCCTTCGAGGAGGGTGAAGTCGCGCCACCCCACTTGCTTTGACCATACCGAGCGCTTGCCGCCTTTGGTCCCCCACTTATGACAAATATTTGAGTCACAACAAGGGCTATCACCCTCCGATGTTATGTCCCGCATACACTCATCCACCGATTCCGTATCTTCTATCTCTTGCCCATCACCATTGCCTATTCGCCGGGCGGCGAGCTAGCTAGTTCTCAAACCCTACGAGCCCGCACCGCTTGGCCACCATTCCGTATCGAAAGAAGGGTGCTACCTTCATACATACCGCTCGAAACGAGTAAAGGCACCCATCACTTTTATTCCACCATCCGACATACCATCATCCTCCGCTTCCACCATCACCACACCGCACCACCACTGCACTGCTTTCACCACTACCACCACCTACCACATTCATTTACCGCACCACCACTGCATCGGCTTCATCCTCATCCTGCACCATCACCCATGGTGACGCACACCGAGCCAAATGACATCTCTCGGGAAGAGAGCCCGCCTCTCACCCACACATTCGCACCCATATTACCAAAGCTATGTTTGGTACCTCCGAGCCGAGAGCCCGTAGGAGGGTCGATGCTAGACGCTGGTCATACATGATGCCACCATTAGTCGATGGAGGTCGGAGGAGGGTGCACCTAGCGCCGTGGAGCTTGGGAGCATCGGTTTGTCGCCGAGACTCTTCCTACACGGAGAACCCTTCATCATACTATTCCATTGATAGCTGCCCGAGTTCTACGATTTGAGGATCACCGAGGATGTTGTGGCATTCGTTGATGAGGTTCCGCTGGTACGACGAGAACATCGAGGATGAGGTTGGAGAGCTCCTTAACGGGAGGGCCACGACAGAGAGAGCACTTGATAGGATTGGTGCCCAGAGTGAGAGAGCTAGTGGAGCAGTTACAGTGTTAGAGAGGAGGATGGAGTCAGATAGATTAGGACTGCTGGACAGAGCTGAGATGTTGGAGGGGGTTGTACGACGACAGTCGGAGAGGATGACTATCATGGAGACTCGTGCTACTGCTTTGGAGCAGAGATTGGAGGCACGAGATAGAGAGGTGGATGAGCTGGCAGAGCTAGTCCATGACCTACGACGCCGATTGAGGAGCACACCGACAAATCTAGAGTGGTGATTCATCTATTTAGTTTTCTGGTACCTTAGCCTCGCCGCATGTGGCACTAATAAAGGCCTTGTATTCGCATGTTTTGTAAACTATCGAACAAGCTATTTATGCGACATTGTATGGTTTTGTATCACTATGTATGGATGATAGACCTATGGCATTATGGTTGTTATTTCTTGATGTTCTCATGTATGATGATCTTTCTTATTTATCGCTGTATGAATCAAGTGATCATTTATATATATATTCTCTTGTGTGGTTCGACATGTTACGATTCTTCTTATGATGATTATACTCTATTGATATAATGTGATGATCTTGACTATTATGAAATTTTTTTTATAATAATTCACAATTATGTTGAATGATTCTAAAATTGAGTGTATGTCTTTAGAAAATGGCAAGAACAAGAACTACCTCTACCTCTACCGAAACTCCCGAGATGACCCCAAGCAATTCGGAGGCTAGTTACTAATGAAATCGGTGTCGCTTTTGTCGCAAGACCGCTGGAGCAATCGAGCAAATGAAGCTCCAAATCAAGCCAACCGAATGAAGTCGTGGCAAATCGCAAATGTGGATACAAAGAGTTCATGAATTGCAAACCTACCTTCTTCAAAGGAACCAAGGCGCAGCTTGGCCTTATTCATTGGATCGAAAGATCCAAACCGTATTTCTTTTAAGTGATTGCTCAAGATTGCAAGGTGAAATTTGCTACCGGTACTCACTGGAAGATGCATTGTCTTGGTGGAAGGCTCATGCCCAACCTATTGGCATGGAAGAAGCCT
This sequence comes from Chrysanthemum lavandulifolium, assembly GCA_022545495.1. Classification (NCBI taxonomy): domain Eukaryota; kingdom Viridiplantae; phylum Streptophyta; class Magnoliopsida; order Asterales; family Asteraceae; genus Chrysanthemum; species Chrysanthemum lavandulifolium. The sequence continues at coordinate 39,522,309 of CM040238.1, read as the reverse complement.
ACAAAACCACTGGACCGAACTAAAGCAATTGTTGATGAAGCAATACCGTCCAAGGACCGAGATCAAGAAACTTGAAGATGAATTCTATCATCCGACTACTAAAGGCAATGATCTCAAAACCTACTTCAAGCGCTTCCAAGAATTGAAAGCTCTATGCCCTTCCATGATTACCGATGAAGTTAAGTTGTCGGAAAATCTCATTGGGGATTACCCCAAGCATCGAGGGCAATGTTACGCATCAAAACCCAAAACCGTGGAAGAAGTGATCACAATTTCCTACCAACTCATGGATCAAGTCCTGAAACATGGATCCGCAAGGCAACAACGACAACAAAAGGAAGTTTGATGACCGTCGAGGCAACACTTCAAACAACTACAACCACAACTCTTTCATTCACAACAATAACCGCAACAACAACAACCAAGGCCGAACAATCACAATCAACACCGCAACAACAATCCCAACCCATATCACCAAAACCGAAACAACCACCACAATCAACAAAACCAGACAAGAAGTTGTGAGGGCTTATGCCGCTACACCCGCCAATGGAAGAGGCTATGCCGACCACACCTTTGTGCACTCGATGCAACCTGCATCATGTGGGACGTTGTACTATTAAGTGTGGAAGTGTAACAAAGTGGGCCATACCCACAAGGATTGTCAAGCCTCGCATCGAAGTAACCTCCAACCCATGGGGATAACTTGCTTGATGTGGAGAAGTCGGGCATGTCAAGAGTAGGTGCCCAAAACTCAGACGGAACAACAACAACAACAACAATAACAACAATAACCCTGCTAGAGCAAGAGCTTATGTGCTAGGAGATGGAGATGCACAAGAAAACCCGGACGTCGTTACGGCATGCTTTCACTCAATCATCATTTAGCTAAGGTGTTATTTGATTCGAGCCGACAAAAGCTTTGTGTCTTCTAAGTTTGCACCTTTACTAAAAGTCACCCCAACCGCCCTAGATACCACATATGAAGTAGAGCTAGCCGATGGAAAAATAGTAGGAACTAACACTATCCTTCGAGGTTGCAACCTATCTTTATCAAACCACCCGCTCGATATAGACCTTATGCCTATCCAACTTGGTAGCTTCGATGTCGTCATTGGCATGGATTGGCTATCCAAGAATCGCAAGAATCATCTCGTGACGAGAAAGTCGCTCACCTTCCTCTCAATGGCAAAACTCTAATCATTCGGGTGATCGTAGTAAACCCGATTGAATATCATCTCGCAATCAAAACCGCAAAGTACATAGAAAAAGGATGCCACATTTTTCTAGCACAAGTAACGGAGAAGAAGAAAGCGGATGAGAAACAACTAAAAGACGCCCCGTGGCTAGGGACTTTCCCAAGTATTTCAAGACTTGCTCGGTCTTCCTCCGATTCGCAAGTAGAATTTCAAATCGAGCTAATGCCGGAGCGGCACCGTGGCACGAGCACCTTATAGATTGGCACCCTCCGAACTACAAGAATTGTCCGACCAACTTCAAGAATTGTCCGAAAAGGATTCATTCGACCGAGTTCTTCGCCTTGGGAGCTCCGGTCTTATTTGTCAAAAGAAGGACGGATCTTTTCAGATGTGTATCGATTACCGTGAGTCGAACAAGCTAACGGTGAAGAACCGATATCCATTGCCTAGAATTGATGATTTGTTTGACCAACCGCAAGGGTCAAGCGCCTACTCCAAGATTGATCCGAGATCCGGGTATCACCAACCGAGAGTTAGAGAAGGAGATATTCCAAAATCGCTTCCGAACACGATATGGCCACTATGAGTTCCAAGTGATGCCATTTGGTTTGACAAACGCACCGCGGTATTTATGGACCGATGAACCGAGTGTAAACCTTACTTGGACAAATTTGTGATTGTGTTCATTGATGACATTCTCATTTACTCCCGCAACAAGGAAGAGCATGCGAACACTTGAAAGCCATTTTAGAGCTACTCAAGAAAGAAGAATCAGATGCTAAGTTTTCAAAGTGCGACTGGATTCAAAAGTTCAATTCCTTGGTCACGTGATAGATAGTAATGGTCTTCATGTTGATCCTTCAAAATCGAAGTCACAAAGATTGGTCATCCCCTACTACTCCTACCAAATACGCCAATTTTAGGTCTTATGGTTACTATCAAGATTTATCAAGGATTCTCAAAATCGCTAAACCTCTAACGGAGTTAACCCGTAAAAGAAGAATTTTGATCTGGGTGAGGAACAAGAGTTAGCCTTTCAACTCTTGAAACAAAAGCTTTGCGAAGCCCCTATCTTAGCCTTACCCGATGGAGTGGAAGATTTTGTGGTTCATCAGGATGCATCACACCTAGGGTTAGGTGCGGTATTGATGCAAAGAAACAAGGTGATCGCTATGCTTCATGACAACTCAAAACTCACGAAAAGAACTACACTACCCATGACTTGGAATTAGGAGCCGTGGTTTTCGCCTCAAAATATGGAGACATTACCTATATGGAACCAAGTGTACGGTGTTTACCGACCATAAAAGTCTCCAACACATTCTCGATCAAAAGGAGTTGAACATGCGACAACGCCGATGGCTAGAATTGCTTAGTGATTACGACCGTGAAACCGCTATCACCCGAAAAGCAAATGTCGTGGTCGATGCTCTTAGTCGAAAGGATCGACCTAAACCTCTTCGAGTAAGATCTTTGGGAATGACAATTAAGTCACCCTTCCATCAAAAATCCTTGAAGCTCAAGTCAAGCTCTCAAACCCGAAACCGTCCCCACGAAAGAATCTTTGGAATGCCGGAAAACGAGAACGGTTTTGCACAAAGATCGGATGGAACCTTATGTTTTGGCGATAGAAGTTGGATACCACTTTATGGAGGAATACGGAACTCATCATGCATGAGTCTCACAAGTCTAAATATTCCATTCACCCGGATCCGACAAAATGTACCAAGATCTCAAGAAGCTTTATTGGTGGCCAAACATGAAAGTCGAAATTGCAACGACGTTGGGAAATGTCTCACCGTTTCGAGTCAAAGCCGAATGTCAAAACCTTCCGGATTGTTAACTCAACTCGAACTTCCAGCTTTGAAATGGGAAAGAATTACCATGGATTTCATAACCAAACTACCAAAGACCGCTAGAGGTTACGACACCATTTGGGTCATCATTGATCGCCTTACCAAATCCGCCATTTCCTACCCATCAAGGAAAATGATGAAATGGAAACCCTTGCTCAACTATACCAAGGAAATTGTATCCCGTCATGGAGTACCAATTTCCATCATTTCGATCGTGATACTGCTTTACTTCACACTCGAAATCTCTTCAAAAGGCCTTAGGTACTGCTTGATACGAGTACCGATATCACCCTCAAACCGATGGCCAAAGCGAAAGGACTATCCAAACCTTGGAAGACATGCTTCGAGCTTGCGTGATCGACTTTGGAAAAGGTTGGGATAAACACTTACCGTTGGCGGAATTCTCTTACAACAATAGTTACCACGCTAGCATCAAGGCAGCCCCATTCGAGGCACTTTATGGTCGAAAGTGTCGATCACCTATTTGCTGGGCCGAGGTTGGAGATGCCCAACTCACTGGACCTGAGCTTGTCCAAGAAACAACCGAAAAGATTGTACAAATTGCCAACGACTTCAAGCCGCTAGAGATCGACAAAAGAGTTACCCGATGTTAGAAGGAAACCCATGGAATTTCAAGTTGGTGATCGAGTCATGTTGAAAGTATCACCTTGGAAAGGAAAAGTTCGATTCGAAAACGAGGAAAGTTACACCTCGATACATTGGCCCTTTCAAGATTCTCGAAAGAATCGCCCGGTTGCTTACAAACTTGATCTCCTAAGAACTTAGTAGAGTTCATCCTACCTTTCACGCCTCAAATCAAGAAATGCTTGTCGGATGAATCTCTTGTCGCCTCACTAAAAGAGATTAAACTCGATGACAAGCTCAACTTTGTCGAAGAACCAATTGAAATCATGGATAGAAGTCAAGCGACTTAAGCAAAGTCGCATCCCTATCGCCAAAGTTAGATGGAACTCCAGAGAGGACCGAGTACACGTGGAGCGCCAAGACACCATGCGTGTAAAGTACCCACATCTCTTTGCAAATTCAACTCCGACAACCATCAGAACTAAAATTCGCGGACGGAATTCTCTTAAGGGTTGGTACAGAGCCACCGTAAAATTTCACTATCATCAACCTTCAGATTAATAAACTAGATTGTTTATCAAAACTTATTTGAGCATTTTAGCATGTACGCTTCATTTTATTGCATAAAATTTATGCAACTCCGAGTAGTCTCATTTAATCATGCCCGATATTTACCGATAACCGAAATCGCCTCACAAGAAATTTTCTTGTCTTACGAGCCGCACGCTGCATCGACACTAAATTAATTATGGCTAAAGTCAAATAAATATTTCTACGAGTTAGAATTAAAATTTTATTTTATATTTTTTTGTTACCTTTATAAAAACATGCTAAATTATATATTATACGTTGGTCAAAAACCTCAAACCGGAACACCGTGACTCACATTTAAGCTCAAACGGGACACGATATACATTTGAGATCCTTTCTTTCTTTTCTTCCTTGTAACCGAATATACCTACAAGATATTTACACATCTCTTCAAAATTTGCAAATGCATTGACTTTTGAGAAAAATGCTTGAGAAGTAAATATATTACATAACATATAACCAAGCACTATGACACTCTTTTCACCTCTTTTGTCCTTGGCTGCCGAACACACTCACAAAAGTACTCCCATCTCATCCAAAAACTTGTAACTACACTAACCTTGAAACCTTGTTAGTGAAATAAACATAAGATCCATCATATATCTAGATAAGTTGACTTTTGAACCTTAAGGAAACATGTTCCCCATGCACCCAACTCATCTCATCTTTCCCTTTGTCCTTGTAGCAGCCGAAAACCACCCAAGAAGCCAAGACCATTTGCTTGTTTCTTAGAATACTTCCTAGGTTGTAGTATAATCAAATCTCATATACCCATGCTCAACAAAGACTCTTGGTCTTTAACCAAAGGTTTTCTTCCTCTTCTCTTCTTAAAAACCCACGAGCCTAGGCTCATTACATATTTCACTTACAAAAATTTCATTCAAAAACCTCTAAGTGTATGCAAGGTATAGCATTGGAAGTTTGGTTTTCCTTGGTTTACTCTAGCTCAAGTCGACACTCTTACTCTTCCACACCCTCATTAAAACTTCCAAACACTCAAAGGAAAAACTAAGGTAACGAGCATAAGGGTTTAGAAGCAAGATAGTCGGGTTCACTTTGGAAAACATATCGGGTTCCTTTGGTTACCATTCTCGCCACACGCATTCTCCACCACCATTCTTGGTGTCGTAAGTCCTTTCTCTTTCTTTTTCCATATATAGGACGATATGGTTTCTTAACCATTTGATAACACATCGATGCATTTTCACCAAGACTTGTACACGACCTTATTATAACTAGCTACGTTGTCAAACCAACTATATTTCAAACCAACAACATTTCGAACAAACTAATAAGCTTGAATGGATAGAAACTCGCTTTGTTGACAACCCATTTCGAAACTAACAATAAACACGAATGGGCTTATATTGTACCCTTGGTACACTCGACATCTTTGTTTAAAACCAACGAACAAGAGAAAAAGGCAATGTATATGCATGCATAAGTTTCAAGCATGTTTGTTTAAAACCAACGAACAAGAGAAGAAGTCATGCATTGCATGCAAAAGTTCGAACATGACTACTGTGAAGGAAATACAAATCAAACATGAAACAGTCGGCATGATCATTAAATAGTATAACGTTGCAAATCCTAACACAAAAGGTCCCTTGGCTCAGTTGGTGGGAGCGCTAGCTGTGGCAGAAAAGGTTGTGGGTTCGAAACTGCCTCATGGCAGTTACCCATTCTTTTTGTTGTAATACTTGTAACTTTCGTGACTTGACAAAACTAGTCCCCAAACTTCGCCCCTTTTCTCATATTTCTCAAGATCTCTTATAAACTTTGTAAACTAATATTAACATCTACGATTTCAACCTCTACTTTGAACCACTTAACACATTTTTCTTAAAATACTTATAAAATTTGAAACTTATATAAATCTTTACAACTTTGGACCCTCCAAGATCTACACTTAACGCTTCCCATCCTAAAACTTCTAAAAGATAATAAATTTATATTTTCTACAAGTCCTCGTCACATAAATATAATTGGTACAACCACAACCACATTACATAAACTAGAAAATATTATACTTTTCTAAATATAATATTTTCCCATAACTTAGATAAAATATATATTGTACATATATATATATATACTTTTCAAAACTAAACAAAAATCAAATAAATATAAGTCGATTTGTAATTGTTTCCGCTTTAATAAATATACTCGAGCCAACTCTTATACGAATGCTTCGTAAACTATTCCATTCACTTTTCCAAGAGCCAAAGACTTATAAGCATTTCGAAACTTATTTAAACTTAACCGTTGCCACATAAGCGTTATTAAACACAAACTCTTGAAAATACTTCAACCGTTTTCAATACATTAAACCATGGATAAAAACAATAAACTAAGACTTGCCATGCTAATTATAGGTCGCGTGACGGTACTTCGTGCTCATACTACTTGACCTTACACTACTCGGATACCATTTGCAAAGGTGAGTTCATAGCCTCGCCTTTACTTATTTCTTTCAAACCCCGCGAGGGAGATACATGCTATAAACTAGAACACAAGTCTTTTCTTAAACTCAGATGCTTATCCGATCATTATTATTATAGCCTAAGTTGCCGCCATAAGTCCCTTACATCATGAACCATTAATCACTTGCTAGTGAACGCGAATATTGTGGATAGTACTATGGGAATTAACGACCCGACTCGGTTATCGGAAATAACCGGGCGCACTATATTTGGTTAACTATGGAATTGGCAATTCCATCTCGAGGGCAATATTATTACTTACGCCAAGAATTAGGTGTATGCGCTAGTTTGGTGTCATGAGCTTAGCGATAATAATAATCTATGTTTTCCATGGTGATTGTATTCAAGCAATTATCATCTCTTACTTGTGTTCAACTTATTATTTAAACCTATGAATATCACTCAACTTTTGTTGACTTTTAAGCATGTTCATCTCGTGTACTAATTAGAATTTCATGAAGGCGTGGAGCGGATGTCGGGACACTTGAAGTGGTGTTGTTTTCAATTAAAGTTATCATTTCATAAATATTTAAACTATCTTTGTGTAACTTCAAAACATGTGGTATTCCCTTTGTGTTTCTAAACATGGAGATTTATGAAATGGTAACTACTTTTTATTAAAACGCCTCTTTAGAGCCGCTTTTATAATTTATAAGCTATAACTTGTGACTATGATCCTCTAAGTAATACCCCAAATAGTCTTCCGTTTTTCTTAATGTCACATTGTGATTTTGGGGTGTTCTTTACCATTGGACGGGTCTCGTACTTAAATATGTTTCTACACCTCTTTACTATTGGACGGGTCTCGTACTAAGGTATCTTTACCATTTTTAATATGTATGTTTTTACACCTCTATACAATTGAACGAGTCTCGTATTCAGGTATGTTTTTACACCTTTTTACCATTTGGTTTGATAAACATTAGAGGAAAATATTGTTATATATTAAAAAAAAATCTTTCTTGTGAGAAAAAGCACATTCATATGCAGCATATAAAACAAACAACAATATTATCAAACCAAATGTACTACTAGTATTAGGGTGCGTTTGGTATGTGAGATTAGACCACTTTAGGCTCAAAGCCATCTAAAATCAAATGTTTGGTTATTTCTCTTTCGGCTGACGCTTGACCTTGATCCCCGAATTTAAATCCTTAATGGTATCCTAACTTTTGAGTGTCTATGTCTTTAAAATATAATTTGTAGTATTTCAAGATATTACCAACCACATATTAAATATAATATTTGGCGTTTTTTATTTTTCTATTTAAAAATAATATATATCAAATCAATCAATTGATATAATATGTTTATATTTTAAATAATAACTATTTTTTTTTATCTTTATTTACTTTCAAATCTTAATTCAAACTCATTTACAAATCAAACGAGCCCTTAAATTAAAATGTTTATAAAGTTTTAAAACTGCAAAAGGTGTTGGACTTCAATTCTCTTGGTTGACCCACTACACTACCCCCGGTTTCATGCACTATGATTCCTAATGTCACCTTCCTACCAATCAAACCGTACCACAAACAGTAACCATTTTGGACTTCACGATCGACACAATTTATTATCAATATACAATGTCTTATATTTGATTAAAAAAAAGGACAGAAATGTCTAAAATGTATGTTTAAATTTATGACTAAATATGTGTGTTATCATTTTGTGACAAACCAATAAAGCATTGTTATAAGGTTTAGCCAATCAATTAATTAGATATTTATGTATTTCAACCATTTCTATTATAACAAATGATCGAAGTACATTTTGCTAAAAAAAAATCACGTTTTTCAGATGAGATATGTCGCTCACACTCAGTTGAATTAGTCGTTTATTTAATTTAAACATTATCTTTCATATATAATTGTCTTTTGTAGTTTCAAGGAGTGTGAGTTTATGCGGTACCGGTTATCAACATTTTTTGCAAAATATTTATAAAAATGTTGTCATCCTAGTCACCTTGTGATCACCAAAATTTGTTAAATCATGATTGATTTTAATACGAAATACTAGTACAGAGTAGCTTGTTAGATTAACTTGATAGACGAATCAAACTGATGATTGTTTTATTTTTATTCAAAAAGCATTAGAAAAAAATAATGAGATTATACATAATGTGTATATATGTTTGTGAACACATCACACATAAAACAATAAAGGCATTATTATTGTAATGTGTGAGTCACTGAGCTGAAATATTAGTGGCCACCTTGTTCCACCCATGTATAGCATATTTTCTGCACCCTGCCACTAACATATATTTATTTATAGAAACAAAATGTACATTGGGAATGCAATAGGTTTACATGAAAATTAGTCACTATTTTATACTCTTGACGTCTTTAATAATTGGTTGTTGCATAATATAGTTTGCTTTTTGGTTATCGAAGACTTTTGCTTTGACATGCATGCATATTTAAATTAGTACTATCTAATACTCCGTGACTTTTAATTTGCCTTTTCTTAATGTTAGGTATCGTGAATGTGATTGATAGTTTTGAAGAATAAAAAAACCCAGAGAATTATGTTCATGCATCCTCTTTTGGGGAATATTGACGATAAGGTAAATTGTTGATTGCTCCATCAATGGTGTGACATACCATCGTTTTGGTTCTCTTGCATGTTGGTCGTGAAACCGTTTAACAAAAACTGCTAGAAAGTCGGTTTATGTTTTTCTAACAAAGTAATATAACTAAAAAATGGTAGGTTTTAATAATTATATACGTTCAAACTTTAAATTTTGACAAGAAAAACACATTAATAACTAATAAAAAAATATCAAATGAAAATCTTGTGCATGAAACGGTTTCATGACAGCGTCAATTTTGTGTGCTTCATGATAATTTCTTTTATGTAACGACTTAAGTCATTCTGATGGAGCATAATTTAAAGCCTATCAATATGTCATGCATGATACTTATATTTGGTCGACTAATGACATAGTACATAATTTGTTATCCAACTTTGCAAATTTCGAGTTAACTCACTATATAATCAGTTCAAGTGTCATCACAAATTCACAATCTCATCTAGGAGTAGTTTCATCGTATCATATATCGTACGAGATTAATGTAAGGGCCGACTATTCATATTAAACCACAAGTCATACTGTAAATCTAGTGCTGCCTAAAAGTTAACCTTTTGAACAATCTATTAGTGATTAACTGTGAACTAGGCGTTTTTTTAACCTTCTAAAGTATGCCATGTTAATCTTGATCTGATTTTTTAACTGGAATAGCTGAAGCTGTGAGCTAAAGTAGTATTTACTTTGTGTATAGCCTATTGAATAGCATATTACGATAATTAACCCTCAAACCAGCATGCACAACTTAACAATGATATCGCTATCAAGAACTATCACATGGTCCATTTCCACATTAACTATAGAGGTTGGTATCGATCAATACAAAATGTACTCAACCTTGTGATAGGACTTTCTATCAACCTCACTTAAGGGTTTTGTCTATGTTTGATATAGAGCTTTGATAGCGAGAGATATATGGTTCTCCATATGCCCTTGCAAATTTAAATCTCTTTCTATATCACCGTATGCAACACGAAATTCTCGCGTATGAACTCATGTCCATACTCGATATGAAATATGTTAGTTGTACATTAGTTGTCTATTAAATGTGATTAGCTTGATTAGTGGGTGATTAGCAATTTACCTAAAATAGCTCATGTGTAAACCTTATACGTATCCTCTCACTTTGTGTGTAATGATCAACAAACAATATTATCCTCTATCCTCTTACATGGTATCAGCCATAAGATCCTAAATCTCTAACCCTAAACCTAAACTTTTCCGCCGCCGGCTACACACCGGAGGTTCGAAGGGCTCCCTTTAAACCTTAACCTCTGTCATATTTCATCTTAAAATATCACATAATAACAAAAACCGACCTCAATCAACTATGAAAAAAAAATGGTGGATCTTTATGTTTTTCTAGGGAAAAACATGCCCCGTTTGTTTGGAAGGTTCTTTGGCGGTTGAAATTTTAGAACCAACTTTCGTTTTCTTATCTTTTTTTTTTATGTTAGTGCATGAGTCTTACTTTTAATTTCATTTGTTTTAGTTGTAGGGGATACTTTGAGTTATCCCGTTTGGTGAAGATACTTTGGTTTATCCTGTTTGGTAAGTGATATTTTGGTTTATCCCATTTGGTCAGGATACTTCGGTTTATCCTGTTCGGTTCAGATACTTTGGTTTATTCGGTTTGTTGCGTATTTGCTTCCGCATGCTTTCGGCTGTCTTCATCAACTCGTTATTGCTTTAATGTTTTATTTTGTTTTCTCCTCCAGTCCAAGCTTTCGCGATTTCACCGCTTGAACTGCGGGGGACTGTTAGTTGTCTATTAAATATGATTAGCAAGTGATTAGCTTGATTAGTGGGTGATTAGCAATTTACCCAAAATAGCTCATGTGTAAACCCTATATGTATCCTCTCACTTTGTGTGTAATGATCAACAAACAATATTATCTTGTATCCTCTAACAAAATATAGGTGAGCAAAAATATAGGATGACATGATGCACATTGTAAATTAAAGACAAAAATATATCGTTGGTCTCTAAACTTGTCCAAAACCATCACCGTTGCCCAAAACTTGGGATTTTAGTCGCCGGTAGTCCAAACCTTGGGATTTTGAGGCCAAACCGATCCCTTGACCCGTTTTCCATTGGTCAACTTCCGTTTTACTTTTTAGCAAAATGGCATAATAGACATTTCCACTTTTGTTAATTATTTTGGTTGTACAATCTTAGGGACGAACGGTGTATTTACTTAAAAATTAACACTATCACCTCACTCACCCACACTACCATCACTAATAAAGACCATTATCTCACCACCTCTACTACAATCATCATCTTAAACACCGATTCGCAACCACGTCCGGCCACCATTACAACCACCACCACCACCCACTATAATTATTAATTTTGTTTTATCTTTTTTTACCAACATATTACTGCATTGAGATATTCTTTTACTGCGATAACCATTTTCTATAATTGACTACATATATATGATGGTTAAGAGTTCCATTTACATATTTAGACCAAAACAAAGTCACTCACACCACCGCTAAGATTATTAGCCTAATAAAGATCATCAAGATCATCCATAATAACTTTGTTTCCATTATTCAAAGCAGCGTTAATAGTATGTCTTTTTTAAACACAAAATAACCTTTGAGGTTACATTTTATTAAAAGTAAAAGAAAGTCTACCCACATCCACCAGAGTCCACATTATCTCATGTTTCTTTGACTTCCTAACTGATGACCAGAGCCAAGACTACACACATAGCAGCTGATATGAACCAAAACTGATCCTATCCACAAGCAAACATCCACTCAGAATAACAATATCATTTCATGGCTTTTAGCACATTCAGAAATCATAAGTTTGTACATAGTAAGCAAGTTGCAAGTCAAAATTATGAATATAAATGATGCTGAAACCTTATGGTTGACCATAAAACTAATTAGAAGATTATATATCGCTTAGTTGTGCCATTGTGTTTATAGCCCTAAACATAACCAAAATACTCTAGTCCGCATCACCCATGACCTTCTTAAACTCATCTCAAGTCCCACTATTCCCTCAAAGCGGCTCCTGAATCGAAACCTCGCCATTATAAAGAAAATAAAGTACATGATCCATGAAACCATACATCCTTAAACTGTTCATATACAAAATAGAATCCGAACATAAGATCACAAGTGCCCTCATATATTCATTCCCACCTTAGATGAGTACACTGATTTAGGTGATTTAGGATCAAGTACACAAATCCCACCTTCATTAACAACCAAGCCCCTCATATATTCATTCCCACAAGCTAAAACTTGCACAAACTCAATACGATTAGGGCAGATCTATTGGGTTTGACCGGATCTAACGGTGGATATTTGGAGGCACCGGCTGTGAGAGGCTGATGATAATTACAGTGGATAGTTTCGGTGGTGTGGTGGCCGGTTGTGGTGGATTGTGAATAGAGACTATATGTTTGATAAGAATGGGGGAGGATTTTCATGTCCACTTATCTGAAAATTTAGGAATGCTGAAATTTACTTAAATAATTAAAATAAAATACGGAGTAATAATTAGTTAACAACCATCACGGCTGACTATTCGATGTAAAGATTAATCTTTCTTATAACAGAAAGTTCTTGAGAGTGACGTAACATCAAGCCTAGGGCTGTTTGGTTTTGTGGTTGAAGAGCAACCAGATTTTGGTTTTGATTGCGCTTTAATTAGTTTGTAAGTTCACTTTCTTCAAATACAAAAACTCTTTTTGTAAATGGATCTATGAATGAGTAGATAACCAACACTGTGATAAAACATGGTGTTTGAAGATATGTGTAAGAGAGAGATAGAAGATGAAGTTGAGAGGTTGTAGATGACGTGTGTGAGAAATGTGAGGAAAAGAAGATTGATGACTTTATATATGGGCAAAATAGTCATTTAATAGGAATAACGGGATTTGAAAAAAGTAAAATAGACATTGACCAATGGAAACGGGTCAAGGGACCAGTTTGGCCTCAAAATCCTAAAGTTTAGACTACCAGTGACTAAAATCCCATGTTTTGGGCAACGGTGATGGTTTTGAACAAGTTTAAGGACCAACGGTGTATTTTGTCTAAATTAAATTAACCGATGCAAAGTATGACAGTGACTCGTATAAAAATAACCATGATTTAAGGGTTTAACACAAAAATCAACAATTGTGTCAATTCAAGTTTGACATAAATATGAAATGAGAAATGATACATGAACCTAAATTTAGGTCTAAACTTAGACCTAAAACCACTTGGCATCATCTTTACGGGTTGTAAAAGAAGTGGGTCACTGTCTGCAGCCATCAGGATGCTAACACTTGATTTTAGGTATAAGTTTAGGCCTAAATTTAGATCCATCTATTATTCTTCATATGAAATATATAGCTCTTCTCATATGTCTAAATAGTGTCAATAATTTATGTCGGAAATTGATTTGCACATTTTGCATATTGATTGGGACACTCCAATTATGCATGAAATACTTGTACAGTTTTAAATAGTTTGCTTCAACTGCTTGTATCTTGAGTGTGCAAATAACTTTTTGGAGTGTACAAATCATTAGCCATTTATGTCAAGTCGTACGATGCTCTCTAATGTAATGTATACTATTCATTTCGTACATATTAAGTATTTCTAGTGTACCTTTTTAGCTTTTTTTTTTTTTTGAAGATAAGGATTTTTTTTGGGGGGCAATTATGCAAACGCACTTTTCGCTCAAGGTGGAAACACCTTCTAGAAAAAAAGTTAGCGTATTCCTTAACTAGACTTTGAGACTTGCGACCTTTCTACTTTTAATCTCAGAGTGCCAAGTGTCCCTCGACATTTGTGAACCCAATGATTATTTTCTGACTTTTACTAGCTATACTTTTAAAGCGACCTATACTGAGCAACTTTTTTAAGATTCTTGCGAAATTCTTTTTGTCCTTTAGTTAAAAAAGTCAAACTTATTAAAATATTATTTTATTCCTTTAGCGCCTTCCCAATGCTGAGCGACTTAAGCGAATTAATATTAGCGCTTTTTTTTACTTTATACTTTTGTACCTTTTTGTACTTTTTTTACATAACTTTTGAAAATTATAATTTTACACTTTTTTAAAATTTTTACACACACACACAAGCACAAACACACACACCAACACTCTACTACCCCAAAACACAAATCAAAAAGTGAAATCAAAATCCTAAACCTTTAGTATACTCGTTCCCTAACTCAAACACTAATTAATTACTCAATTAAAGTCCCAAATGGCAAACATTGCCCGATATTTTGATGCACAATTATAACATATACAAGAATAAATACACCGATTGGTAAAAAACGTAAACAAAATATGAATTTTATAAATATATAAATCAAATCCACCGAATATGAGGTATGGCAACTTATAACTCGATACCTTATATGACGACTTTCTATAGCAAAGATATTCCTCAACTTCCAACCCATTAGAATCATAGCCAAGAACGTAAAAGAGTCATCACCTTCTTGAACAAAGTGTAACATATGAACATCCGATACATGTTTTCATGAACAAATTCTACCCATTTGTTACCTAAAATCCTAATGGGACCTCCAACCGAAAGCAACAACTTACTTTCCGTTGTCTTGAATCCCTAAATATAAATGCCGATTCATTAAAAGCACGGCCAAGAATATTTGAGGAAGCTCAAGAAACACAGTATTAGCTATGTTTCACGCACTACAAACTCAATTGCCATGATTACCTTATAAACAATTACAAAATATTAAAACTCTACTAATTTAAACGTAAAGAATGTAGTTAATGTACAAAATTGATATGAATATTGAAACATAAATACAATTAATATTGATATGGGGACCATGACAATAAAGTATCACGAACCTGAAAAATTCAATTTTAATAATTGAACGAAAACGACAAAAACGAAACAAATTTGGGTTCGCTCAGAAAGTGAATGTGGCCAAAAAAGATAAAAGATAAGGTTTAATGTATCATAAATCGCTAAAATAAATAAGGCGCTTAAAAGTCACTGTAATATATCGCTAAAAATAGTTGCTTAAATAATTAGCTAAAAAGTCGCTTATCCGGGCTCAATATATTTTTTCCCGCCTAAACACACCGCAACAAAATAAGCATAAATACACACAATTAGATAGTACACATACAACAATCTACAATGGCTTTGAACTTATCCGAAAATGGTAATTACGAACAAGCGCCACAAAGAGGATGATTGGAAGAAAAGCTAGATGTGATGTTGAGAACCAAGATGGCATTACACTAGAAAAGTTAAGGCATTGGAAAAGGATTAAAGATTGGAAGAATTCTATAAAAAAACTCAATGAAAGGAAAGCAAATGAAGAAGGATGCGGTTCTAATAAGACTGCTTGAATGTAATGGTCAATAATGAATGATATGAATGTAACGTTGAGAATGTAATGGTGTTGAAAATCTTATCTATGAAAAATTTTATTAAAATGTTTGTTTTAGTGTTGTTAATGAAAATATCACCGAGAACCAACAAGTTAGAACTGAATAACATTGCTAGTGTATAGCAGTGCCACAAAGCGATGATGGTATTGCAATCAAAATTGTTACAACATCAAGATATTTAATCAAAATGATTGCAATGTAACATACACATAGTAGTAGAACCATCATCAATGTAACATATACATAGTAGTTTGTAACATACACTATCTAGTCTAAAGGCAAGCCTTAACGATCATAAAGCAATATATCAGCCGTAGCCTTCTCACATAATCGAAAATAATTGTTTCATCAGCATCATGCCCGGAAAGGAACCAAAAGACAATTGTTTAATGTGGTACATACCAACTCAAAGATCAAATAACTACCACATGGTAGCCTTCATCATACCTTCGAATTACTTGATCAAGAGAGTTGGTATGACATGGAACCATCGCGAACCATCAACCCATCATCGGATCATAAACCAAACTGATGCCTCATCACCCTTCACATCATCGATTGTTTACTACCAATAGATTCAAAATCATCAAACAATCTCCTAGATTTCAAAGTACCAGCTTAAAACGACTTTTCTTGGACACATATTGAATAACAAAGAAGGCCCAATCAGGAAGGTCATCAATATCATTAAAAGCTCTTACACTTTAACGGATGGTTGAATAGATGGAGTAAACTAGGCCTGTGGATCCTCAAGGTCATGATTACCAAGAAATTGAAAGTCGTTAAAAGGTTCTTACCTCTTAACGGACTAAATTCGAACCCACATTCGCTTGACAAACACTCAGAATAAAGCTGACTTCGTTAGAGAATCTTCAAAGTCATCGACATAAGGTCGGACAGTAGTCCTTAAACAAGGAGGAATGTATTCAAGGTCATTATTACAACCAATTGAGATTTTCCAATAAACTAGCTTCAAAAGGCTGACATAAGGTGTCCTAAGGTAAGTCGTGAATTTTTTTCCTTCTTCCCATGCCATTAGTTCTTCAAACGATGCATAACACATCTTTTTTTTTTCATGACTTTAATTTAGATGTCACTTCATCATCCGAGGAATCCAAAGACAGTTCTGTGATAGAGCTAACTAATTGAACTCACAACGATGAGAAACATAGATCTCAACTAGCCCATGGAGCTCTGCCATGACATACGCTGACATCATTATCACCTTCACAAGGGTCAACCCTTCCTCTAGACTACTACTGGAAACAAAAATACCAAGCCTAAATATCCCGCTTAATTTCTTTCAAGATGTCACATATTCTGAGAATGATAACCTACTCAACCTAGGTAACCTCAAATGTAAAACATCTCCACCTAAATATCTTAAGGGATAAAAAGAATTGATTGCCATGATAAACATCAAACCCAAGATCTGATCTGTTTGACACAACAAAATAGCAAAACAAAATATTAATACAAAACCTACTTTAGTTTACATTAATAAAAGTAAATGGACAAACTTACACCATTGTTGATACCATAAATCACCACATGTCTTTGATTCGTGTTTTGTGATGCCATAGTTAGTTGAAACCCGAAATACAAAGACAAAACTAAAATTTAGTTTTGGTTAATAGATCTAATGATATGTGATAAGGTCAACTCACCCATACCAAGACAAAGTCACCTAGTTACATGTCGATAATGCATAATACATTACCCAATGGACAATACTTGTAAAGTAGCATGAATGGGTTTGCCCTACTTTGTATATCCATATTTTGTGTGTGCCTTTTTTGCTTATTTTTTAGAAAAATATTACTAATATACAAATATGTGTCAGAGTGTGTCTAATTTGTTATGGCAATCGCTTAATTATCCTATTACATTAGTTGAAGACAACAATATAATACAACATACCGAATACAAAATTAAAACCATTCAAGGAACATATGGTGAGCAATTTGTTCGTATAATACATCAAACGGTAGCATCACTAAACACAAACACGGTGTTTAAAAAACCTAGCCATTTGTTCATGGTATGAAAGTCATGCTCTGTAGGATCCTTCACATCCAATGATAGACAAAAAAGCAAGCGGTATTAAAACTACATACCCAAATACCACAACACCAAATATCCCTACCGCTTCATTACTTGTTCACGATACTAAATGTAATGCAAGAATTGCCGATCAATGCTTTTCTTCTCAAATACTTACGCTTGTTCTAGACCCCGTAGTAGAAGTTGTGGAAAAGTTACTGTTAAATGGTTTTGTATTAATTCGATGAATAAAACAAATAGACATGAATCAAAAAGTTTCACCGCTATGAATCAAAAATACATATGAATAAATAGTCAAACTCAGAACACCCTCGCTTGATATAAAACTCGCCATTCCTCTTCAAAAGTTTCACCGCTATCATAAAGGTAACAATTCCTCGGTTCATCTCCAAACGCGCAAGACACCAATGAGCATCACATTAGGCATGAAACCTACAACATTTGGGTCACAAACATAACATTAATATATGACAAAAGCTAAACGGGTTAATTATACATCGAGACTAGACTAAGAAAATATATATATCATCACTTACATGGTTAACATCGCACCATGGAATAGAGTATCTTTCACCATTAGCATACCACAACCAAAACGATTTTTGCATGGTCAAAGTGCGTAGCACAACCATCGCCCAATCACCGTGACGGGTCTAATATGCCAAAGGTAATTAACCCACAACTCTATGTGTCAGAATTTCAAACATGAATGAGTGTGATAAATGTTATAAGAAATCAATTCAATAAGTACAATTGTATAAGTACTTGCCTCATCCTTTAGCCAACCTTTCCTAGGAGGGTCAACAAACTAAACTTTCCCAAACCTTCTATCCACACTCACATCACACACCAAAGAAACTTGCAGCTATTCAATTTGTCTAAGAAATTCCAAATTCATTTGTAAAATGAACTCTATTGACAACGTTGTTGGAGCGGCAAGATCCTAGTATATGAAACGATTACACTTATAATCAAATGTCAATAACAAGATATATTTTAAACGTTGTCAAGAATTATTTTCCCTCAACCCAAGGTGACAATTTTAAGTTTTGACTCATATCCGATCGTGTAAGCTAAAGCATCGTTTTCTTTTCAAAGATATGCCTTAGTCCAATACGTAATTAGCTTCACCCAAACCTTGTTCACCCTTTTGTAATCGCAAACGCCGCTTCTACTAGCTTTCATATGATCCGAGTTCATGATTGCTTCTCCCCTTTCTTTGTTGATTTTTCATCGCAACTTTTTGCTCTTCCAGATTATCAACTCTGTCCTCTTCCATCCTTAACCTCTTCTCTTGTTGCATCAACCGCCGCTTTAATCGGGCACTTTGTAATTCTTCTGCGTCGCAACCTTAATTCTTCGATAATAAATTCGCTAACGCTATATAGTTACTATCGTTATAAGATGTTATACGTAAACGGTTTTACACACATGTTCACCGATTTTGTAAATTACCTTTGCAACATCGTCGTAAAAATCATCTAGCCGCACCGATGCACTAGTATCATGCTGATCGACTGACTCAAACAAGTCAAGAAAATCATGATTAACCTCATCGCAAAACTATGCACTTAGATGCCTAAGATCATTAGTTAACCCAATTTCTCCTAAGAATGAAAAAACTATTTATAAAAAGCATATATATGAAAAATAAATGAATCAAAAAGGATGTCAAGTATATATACTAAAAATGATATATTACCCCATTTTCTCGAGCAAGAACCCGAAAAGAATACAAAATATTAAGGACATGTATTATTATCGTGAGTCGTGTGATTATCAATGGTCTATGAGGAGAATATAAAGTATAAATAATCAATAATTGCCTCGAGTTTGAACAAACGTTATTTAACTTTGTAATAACACCATCCTCAGACATACGATCTCATTATACCGCTTCACCCTCGCGTGATAATAGGTAAATATTTCCTTTCAATCTTGCCACGCTTGCGTTTGCCATCTTCTTCAACCACCGTCAGAAGATGTGTGGTTTTACCTGTGGAATCCTAGGTATGTAATCATGGAGAAACGCCATAAACTTTATATACCAACGATCTCCTCTTAGCTATTGTCTAAGTTCTTTAATGTGATCGAACTTTAAAAATGAAATAATAATATTGAAAATTTAATTTAGAATAAAAGATTGCATTAATAAGACAAATTTGATGAAGACTTTAACTTTCCAAAAGAAACTTATAATCGATCTTTTATGTGTATTTTGACCACTCTTATCGGGCATAATATCGAACTTTATTCCACCATAGAATGCTTCTTTCAAATGACTCAAGATCCATATGTATACAATGTTTACGGATGTTGCAAGTTCAATAAAACATAAAATATTGATACATAAAATGACCCAGAGTATTGATACATAAAATATTAACCTTGAAAGCCCAAACGAATCCCGACAACAGATAGGTTGAAACAAACTTGTGGTCTTTGTTGATACCAAGGAAATCCCACTTGTGTTTATCCGCAACATCTAAAACTTTCAAATGCTCCAAATATGCTCCCCATGGAAAGGCATCCCAATCATCTAGGTTTTCAACTAATCGCAGAGTATCATCAACTTCCGAACCTATAATCGCCTGAAGATAACCTCCAGCCAATAATAGACAAAGACGTCAGATCTTCACGATATGATACCAAATGCCTCTTCATCCTCAATAAGACCAAGAATATCTAAGCTTGTAATTTTGAACTCGAACGCTTGGGAAACCATTGACCTAAAATTGAGGTGTCCAGACCTATATTTTTCAAAACTTACTTTCAAAATGAAACCGTGATAAGCAAAATTCGACGACCAAAATGTAGGGCACGATCTTCAATATAGTATACAATTGGCATATCATAATGATTGTCATCTTGATAACATTGTTTTTGTAAAATATAATCTATCATATGTCCTCCAAGTCCAAATAAGAAAGGTCCAACCATTTACCGAAACAAGTTCTCCAAACAACTTCCTTCGCTTTTTATCCAACTTGGATTTTATTAAAGAAAAGTAGTTGGTTTACTCGATGATGATTTTCACTCATATTCCTACAAATAAAAATAAAAATAAAAATAAAATAAAAAAAAAATTAAAAAAAAAAAAAAAAAAAAAATCCTCAAAACATATTCTACTTAATTACATATAATGGGAGTAACAAAGTCGCATTGAATCATATTGTGCGTATACATCACCAATCATCCAAGTATGCACATTATTTATAATGAATACATATTGTACAATTTAGTTAAGCTGATTGACAATTTTGTAATAAATACCATATATTACTTTTTTCCTTAGTGCACTTATTGCAAATGTGTTCGGGATA
The DNA here is from genome assembly GCA_022545495.1 of Chrysanthemum lavandulifolium. Taxonomy (NCBI): domain Eukaryota; kingdom Viridiplantae; phylum Streptophyta; class Magnoliopsida; order Asterales; family Asteraceae; genus Chrysanthemum; species Chrysanthemum lavandulifolium. The sequence continues at coordinate 39,501,220 of CM040238.1, read as the reverse complement.
TAAAAGATTAAAGCATCAAGTCAAAGCATCGCTAAAGAATGAAGTCAAAGTAATCGCTCGATTCATCAAAGTAATCAGATGCTTAAAGGACTAATATGTAAAATCGTTAGGATTATCTTGTAATTCAGAATGTTCTAAGATTAGTATAATACTACTTGTCGACAAGGTTTGTAATTGTAAACCGACTAGTTATCCTTGCTTCATAAAGGACCCCTAGGTTGGCATTAGAGATATGCTTTTAGAGTTTTGTAGAGTACTATATTGAGTTTTAGAGTTGTTAAAGAATCAGATAATAAGTGTTCTAAGTATTAATAAAATCGCTGAAGTTAAAAGTTAGTTCTTCTTAGCTTTGTTAGTAAATCCTGACACTTAATAGAGTTTGTTCGTTTCATTGATTGTTAGCGACTTAGGATTTATCCGGTTATTAAACCCTTACAAGCTATATATAGTTAGTTTCGTTAGAGTACATCATTTTCTTAAATTTTATTATTTTTATTTAAATTTATTACCTTCATTATTATGTAAATAGTATTAATTAAACAATTTCGATTGATTTAAAATAGATTCGAACTTTACGTTTTATCGACCATTGCTAATCAACGATGCCGCACATCTTAAAGGGAGATACCTTGGTACAAATTTGGTCGTTGTTGGGATGGACGAAACAACAGATTATACCTATTGCAACTGGTGTTTCTCAAGGTGAGACCAATGAATCATGGACTTGGTTTACGAGCAAACTTAAAGAATGCATTGGTGAAGTAAAAGATTTGGCCATCATCTCGACAAACATCCGACAGTGCACATGCATGTAGTACTGTTTTCCTAACGCCTTTCATGGTTTTGTTGTCGTCATTTAATGATGAACTGCAATTTGAAAACTAGAAAGTGAAAGGCTATATATTGGAGGACATGCAAAGCTTACAAAGAGCAGGAGTTTGATGCTTCAACTTCTGAGATTCAATCATTAAAACCTGAAGTGTATAGAAAACTAAAAGATGAAGCTGGATTTGATAAATGGTCACGTGCTTACTGCCATGCAAACAGGTACAATTACATGACCTCAAATAGTGAAGAATCAGTAGACTTTGTAACCAAAGATGTTAGGAAAGTTCCAATAACCCAGCTAATGGAGTACTACCGAAGGCTTCTACAAAAATGGTATTTTGATCGTCGAGCAAAATACAAAGGTAACTAATAAAAATTGTCTATTATAATTGGTTTATCACATATTTGGTTTATCGCTCCAAAATGTATTATTATTTTTATTTCAGATGCTCCAACGGATGAACTTACCGAATGGGCAACTGCAAAAGTAAACAATAGAATGGCAAAGAGTGCTAATTGGGTTGTTAACGGAATTGAGATGCACAAAATGTACCAAGTTACTGGTCCAAAACATGTTCATATTGTTGATTTTGACAACAAAGAATGCAGTTGCCGCAAATGGCAACTATCGGGTCTACCTTGTGGTCATGTTTGTGATGTGTCTAGAGTTGAAGGCTTGACTGACACTAGCAATTGGGCGATGGATTGGTTTAAGAAAACGTCACTAAAAATACATACGAAGAAAGGGTTTATCCTTTAAAAGAAGTATCCTTGTGGCATACTCGATGACTTGCAAACCGTAAAACCACCGCTATGGATAAGCGGCAACTGGAAGACCCAAAGAAAAACACGATCCGATCACGGGGAAGAGCCAAAAGCACAAAATGTGGCGGTGTGGAAAGGAAGGACACAAAAGAAAGTCATGTACTCAACCATTGATGACAAAAAGGCAAGTGTGTTTATATATTTTATTTCAATGTATACAATTTGTATGTACTTACTAATATTATTATTTGAACTAATGTCACATCTCAGAAACGTAAAAGAAACTCACAATCATGCACCCCTACTAACGAAGAAGCAGTGGAACAAGAACGACACGGAGGATAGAGGACGCGTGTAGAGGTTGAACAGGGAGAAGCAAGTGGTCAGTCAAACAACGATTTTGTATGGAACTGTGAATCATCTACTCCTGAAAACAACGTTCCTACCAACATTTAGTCACAACCTGTGACGTCGAGTAACGGCAATGTTCCAAAACACGGGTCGTTTAGTACTGCAAATGTTATTCATTTGGACGATTTCTAGTTGTTATTTCAATTTGAACTTTAACACAATGGAAGCATAACTTCTCAATCATCTAGGATTTTCAATGTTTTATTATGGATGTTACTTGAACAATAATAGTTACAGGAGTGGCTTGCTTTTATTTGTTTTTTTTATGTTACTTTGTGACAATGTTATTCATTCTTGTGGCACCATTATTTACAATCAACTGTTGAACATGTGCATATTTTTTGTTCTTTTCTATACAAACATATAGAAGTCAGGCATAAAGTGTAACATCACTGCAAAATGGTATGCATGTGATGATTTATTTACCTTTTTTTTGTGTATTTAAGAGCAAACTTGCATTTCACACAACATCATTCAATAAATAAGTAAGCAAAAACAATGTCAGTGCTGCCTAAATGTGATGAGGTAAGAACTACTGCTAATAGTAACAACTGGACAAACATGATGATTTACTACTGCCGTAACGCTTCAATTGAAGATGTTCAATTGGCAAGAAAGGTGAATATCCTAACTCAAGAATTGGTTACACTTAATCGTGAAAGGGCTGCCGTTATTCAGGAGATGGAAACTGTGAGAAAGAAGGTGCCACAAAAAACTGTTGAGTTTCTGAAGCAGGAGCAAGCCCTTAGTGAACAAAAAGTGATGCAAATGAATATCTTGGCGGTGACTGGGTGAGTGCTCGTAACAAGGATTTCTTTATTCATAAGCTTGAGGGTACGTTGCCGCTATAAGCGCTGTGAGATATGCCAAGTACTAAGTGTTATATCGTATGTGATTTCCTAGTAACTAAGAGTACTATATGCTCCTAGTAAGTACTTAGTGTTATAATGTATGTGATTTCCAAGTACTTAGTGTTATATCGTATGTGCTTTTCTAATAAGATACTTTATTCAATAAAGTTTCCTAGTAAGTAGGAGTTAAATAAAGTTTATTTACTTACCTTTTTTCTTGTCTTCAAGAGTTGGATGGTCTTGAATCTTTTGTCTTTTCAGCGTATTCAGGTTATCCTCTCCAATCTATGGGATTTGAATTTAAAATAAGATAGCGAAAAAGATTAAAATGAACAATAAGCAACACATTAACATAACATTGTGCCCCTTACTGTTAAAGTATCGTCTGACCTTTTTGCATCCATTTCTTGTTTTCCAAATTTTTGCGCCTAACCGTTATACAACAATACAACATTGACGTTCTACATAATATGACATAAGAATACACAAGAACATCCAACAACGGTTAACATCAAAACTACACAATCGCGGAGTAGCCTATAATTCAGAGGCCAATTATAATCAACAACTTAAGACAATGACATACAAAACACTACTGAAAACATCATACCCAATCCACACACAACAAAAACAAACAATGTTTCATAGGTTATCATAATTAGGTTATCATAATTACATTGTTTCATAGCGAAAACAACCCAAATTTGCAATCCATAACGGATTACATAACTTTGATACTCGCATTGACGCACCTAAACAGACTATAGGTAGGCATAGCCTACCAATCTACATACCCATATCAACACTAATAGCCATTCAAAAGACTAGCAATCAACATACCCATATCAACTTCATAACGACGCTACCCAAAAGACCCAAAAGACTCTGAACGACGCTACCCATGAGATAGCTCTTCATCGATCTCCATCAACGTAACATGATCTTCCTTATCATCAATCCTTGCACGTATCCCAGCAAGAACTGCATACATTGCATCGAGTACACGACGCTCCATACGCTGGATTTTCATAAGACACCCCAAAGCATCCACAACCTTTTCATTGTTTGGCCCAATAAAACGCGTCTCCCTTATAGTATCTTGACGCTTGCGAATCTTCTCACGCAACTTCATTGTCTCTTCCTCCATACGACGCATTAAACAACGATCCTCGCTGATCTCACTCCTAAAAAGGAACTTAAAAGCCCCAGCCAAATCGTTTGTACCGCTTGCCTGTTTCAGTTCTTCAATATTGGGGATCGCCGCCATGGTTGTTTTTGGTAGGTGGACGCACACAGTGAGAAGATAATAAGACACACTAATACCCACACACTAATACCCCAAGAATATAAATACCCAAATCTACCCAAATCTTATTTAAAACAAATCTACTAAAAAAGTTAGATATTACGCGAAAATAATACTTGCAAAACATAACGGAAACAAACTGTTCTTTTTTTTAAAAACAATTTTAATATCACAAAACAAAAAAGTATATCAAAATGTAACAAAAAAACCTTAATGTTTATCCTTTGTCACAAATATGTCCTCCAAATCCAACCATATATATGAACACCTTTTCCCATGCAGAAATGAACAGTCAAAACATATATGAGAAACCTCCATCATGTTAAAAAAAATGAGTATAACTTCTAAACAATATACATTTTATAAAAGAATTTTGCTACATCCACATAAGAATCCCACTAAAACCCCACTCAACCATTATGTGTCAATGAGTGATTTGTTTTTATGGAAGTGGATCCCACAAAGTATCGCATAATCGACATTATGAAAGTCACAAAAATAGCAACAACATAAATACCCAAAACTCACCCATACTTATGCAACCAAAAATTATTAAAAGTATTAAACTGCATATCTAAATAAAGTTTGTAATATTTCTTTTAAAAATAAAGTTTGTAATATTTTCATTACGTCATAACGCGATTTCTTTTGACACTCATATTGCGATGTCACAAACACTACGTAAATGTAATTTACTGGTATAAATGGTTTGATATGTTACTATTTGCATGGGAAAGAGGCGATCATCATTACACTTGCTATTTTCAAAGTACTAAATGACAATACACATTTTGTGCTTAACACTCTCTATTTAATCCTCTCTAACAACTCCTATCACAACTATCAACACATTACCATCACATAAAATACCCTTATCTCAACCACCAACAAAAATGGCCAACCCCCGTCTTGTCATTTTGGATCAACTAGCCCGTACTGCAAACTCTCGATCTGTGAAGGCTATGATGCTAGTCGAATACTGGGGAGAAGTAAGGGACACAGTTCGTGATGAATTAGATCTCAAAGAGAAGGTAGACGAACTAACTGCTCGTGTTCAGCGTAGGGATGTGCTAATTCAAGAGCTGTTGGCTGTTGGTGGAACGCACTCGTCTGTTGCGAGTGTTGGGGACATGAGAAGGATGCAACTTGAAGATAGGGCTGAGATTGGAAGGCTGGAGACCTCCGTGTTAGAAAGGCGTGCTCGCGTTTGTTCTTTGTTATCCTTCATTGAACATCTGAGTCAATGGTCCTTTGACTTTGTGAAGCCTTTTTCGTTGTTATCTTATGGTCTTTTGTTGAAAGCTTTGGTCCTTCATGTTAGGTTTATGTTTGTTTAGGTAATGTCAAGCTTTGATTAGGTTAGTATATGGTTATGAAGGTAGGGTTATGTGTTGATGCAGTTTGATGGTGAAAGTTGACTAGTACCTAGGGTTGATGTACTAGTTCAGTGTAGATACTTTTGTTTATGTTATCAATCTTAATCTTATTTGTCTGTGTGTTTTAGTAAACAACCTACATTGACGTTCAATTACAAAAAAATATATCGCATAATCGACATAATTAAACTAAAAAAAAATAGTAACCACATAAATACCCAAACCCACATATGCAATCAAAATAAATTTCATAACTAAATAACGAGCTTGGTAGCCAGTATGAGGATGTTTTAGCCGGATATTTTTGAGTAATATAATTGTATCTTTGTATCTAATTTTTCTGAGTAAAACATAATATGTTTGTCTAGTATCACGAAGGTGTATTTGACTGGTCGGTCTAAAGAGATAGTGGCCATAAATCGCTAAGATGAAAAGGCGCTTTTAAAAAGTCGCTCAGAATACATCGGTTTATGTGAAAGTACTTTACAGGATATATCGGTTTATGTGATAGTACTTTACACTTGTCTTATTGTGTGACAGAGTCAACAAAAAAGAATTGCATTTGACTTGTAACTAAATTTAGAATTGAACGAAATTAGGTAGGGTTCTGGTCGGGCTAAAGAGATAGTGGCCATAAATCGCTAAGATGAAAAAGGCGCTTTTAAAAAGTCGCTCAGAATATATCGGTTTATGTGATAGTACTATACACTTGTCTTATTGTGTAACAAAGACAACTAAAAAGAATTGCTTAAAAAATATCGCTTAAAAAAAGTTATTTAAAAAACTAGGTAAAATATTCGCTTAACAATTTTGGAGCCCTTTTTATGCGAAAGTCAATGAAAGAAAGGGCAACTAAATACATATAAAAGAAAGGGCACCTAAATACAATTGTCGAATATACAATTTAGCTATAGAACTATTCTGAGCCCATACAAGTTTGCAATATGTTTACACCATGTTTCCCGTCTCCTAATGTCACGATTATTGTGATGCATGGAAACCTGTCAAATTAAAAAAAAAAGGTTCAATATTGCAATCAAGTAAACAATTGCATCAAGTGTTATTACATTCACAACTGTGCATCAAGTGTTATGAGATTCACAACTGTGTATACAAGTATACTAGTTATTTTTGAATCAAGCATACTAGTTATTTTGGTTTAAGTTGGCTATCAAATCAAAATGGCTTATAAGTCAAAAGGCCATAATTACTATGGGTGGCTCAAGGTGGCTATCAAATCAAAAGAGCTTATAACTCATATAAAAACACACATAAACCAAAGGAAAATTTTAACTTCAAACACACAAACATAGAGCAAAAATCACTATTTTTTTTTACAAAAAAGAAAAGAAAAGAAGAAAATGACTACAAAAATGCCTTTCTGCGAGGAGTTAGCTGCTGGTGGTGGTTCTAGTCTCGTTAGGGACATGATGGTGGAGAAGTTTCAGAGGGAGCTTACTGTCACTAGGGTGGATGAAGCAGAATTAACGAAAAAAGCCCAAGATATTAGGGCTCGTGTTGCTTTGAGAGGATTGTGTGATTGCGAGTTGGAGCTTTTGTATCCTTTTGATTCAGGTGTGCAAAGCATTTCACAGTTGAATAATTTGCAAAATGAAGATTTGGCAGAAGTTGCAAACATTTTGGTGAAGGTTGTGAACAAGCAGAAGCGAGCAAGGGAGCTTCTGTCATTCATTGAGAAGCTCAAGTCTATGGTGTACTGATCTGGTTTCTTCTGGTGTTTGTCAAATGTCTTTTGGGTTTAAGGTATGGCTAGGGTTGTGGGGTTTAAGGAATGTCTAAAGTTTATGTTTATGTTTATGGATGTTTTAATAAACCTAGTAAGGTTTATTTTGTTGGATCTTTTAATATATGCACTTATTTATTTATGTGTGTCTAAGTACTTTTGTTGGAACATACCTGTGTTATAACCTGCTGGCTTGATATGCTGGCTTGCAATGTAGTGTTGAAAAGATAACCTACATCATCAAAATAATGGATAATCGATATGGATACGTGTCATGTGGTAAGTGTGATATGAATTAATTGGTAACTTTGACGCACCAGGTAAAATAGAAGTGTTTGCTATACACAACAAAAAAAAAAAAAAAATATTCACTGGTCATTAAATGCTATTTTGTGACACATAAATCACCTGGTTTATTAGATTTATGTCTCACAAAGTAGCATCTAACAGCTCAGGAATAGCGTTGTTTTTTTATCGATTGGCTGCAAAGGCTTTATCTTGCTCTTCAATGAAAACCAACTTACGCTTAACCTTAGGCTTAGCAACTACATCCCTAACAGACATATCGACATCAACATCAATAAGGCTGCTCGCTTCTTCTTCAGCCCAAGCAATAAGCTCATCATATGTCATATTGCTAGCATCTTTTAACCTTCTTCCATGGATAATCAATTTAGTTGTATAATCATCTTCAGAATCATAAAAGTTAAGATTCTGATAATAAAAATCAAATAAGTTTTGGGGATTATGTGCCATATACATCATTAACTTCCCATATCGATCAACAAGGTCATACATGGCAGCCACATCCCTATCACATTCTATTAGTTTCAAGCCTACTTCTAATTGACATTGTGGTAAACAGAAAAACAAAGAATGGAAATTTAGCTCAGTATGTTCTTTAAGATACTGGCACATACTACTATAGTCCAGCTTCCTATCCTTGGACATACTCCAATAAAAAACACCCCCATTTTCATACCTAAGTGGTTGGAAATAAAACTCGCCATAAACATGAACATCAAACAGGTAACGAGGATCTGAAGTCCAACTAGGTGCCATCCTGTTAAAGGAACACATAAAATACAATAGTTTAAAAATATATATATAATTTTACATGTAAACCCTAATTTGGTACGAATATTGAAACATTAAATAGAGACAAAATTGATATGGGGACCATGACAATAAAGTATCACGAACCTTTTGCACAATTCAATTTTAATAATTGAACGAAAATGACAGTTGAATTGGATTATTAAGCAGCTAGGGTTCTGGTCGGTAGGAACTGAATGTGGCCACAAAACGATAAAAGATAGGGTATTAGTGTATCATAAATCGCTAAAATGAAAAAGGCGCTTTTAAAAAGTCGCTCAGAATATATTGGTTTATGTGATAGTACTTTACAGTTGTCGATGTAATATCATGTAAGAAAGTCGAACAAAAAAAGTTACTTATAAATTTTCGCAAAAAAATAGTTGCTTAAATAATTAGTTAAAAAAGTCGCTTATTCAGTTTCCCGCCATTTTTTTCACACCTAAACACAATACAAAAAAATAAGGATAAATACATCTGACTTGTTGAATGATGAATGATATGAATGTAACGGTTGAGAATGTAATGGTTGTGTTGAAAATCTATCTATGAAAATTTTGATTGAAATGTTTGTTTTGGTGTTGTTAATGAAACATATCACGTATAGAGACTGTTAGTCAGATGTTCACAAACAAGAATTGACCCCATGATGTATGTGTAAATGTTTACAGGAGTAAACATACATGAACAACATATAACTCCTTTTACAAAATGTTGACCGCATGATCCATACGCGCATAAATTATACATATTGAAAAGTACTTATCATAAACTCTTAACATTTGTAACAGTCTAAACAGTCCAATCGAATCCAAGTTTACATCAAAAAATACTTGATGTTTGAATCCAAGTAACACCCACCACAAAAAGTTTCTTCATGTCATCAAACATAACCATCTAACAAAAAAAAACTTAAAATGTCATTCATGAAACGTATCCGTTTTCCTAACAAACATGGAAAACAGGATACTCCGAATCATCATCACAATCTACATACATGAACTTAAACCTTATCATCTTTCCATACTCAAACAAACAATCTTCAAAAAAGTGGTTCCAGTCACCTAATGCATTCACATGATTCACCCGGTATGGATTGTCTCTATGATAATCCATCTGAATTCGCATCATGTATTCGACTGCATCATTCCTAAACAGTGCATTTTGAAAAAAATGCATAGGATGATTGTCAAGAAAATGATCTGGAATATCCTGGTGTTTAACAATTACAAAAAATACAATAATTATATAATTATATATTCTACTATAAATGCATAGAAAAAAGTACACACAAAACTCAAACTTACAAGTCTAGATAACGCAAGAATTTCATAAGACCTTTTGTAAAGACATCGCCTTCTCTCACCAAAATGATCAAGGTGACCAAACCATTGGCAAATGTGTTGCATTCGCTCATCACCTGTTTCAAAAATATCAAAGTAAATCTTAAAGATATATGTTATGAGATTACTGAATATGATTATGAGATTACTGCATAACAAACAAAAAACACATAAACAGCTACGCAGACAACCTCCATCTTCATTATCAAGATCATTTTGTGGAAAAAACAACTGCGTCACACCCAGAAACTGCCCTACCATCAACACCAAACACGGTTATATTCAAGCTATTGTTCTCCAATTTAGTAAAAACAATAACATCCCCAAATTCAATATCGGAATATTGAAGAGCAGCCAACCACATTTCATCATCCATAACATACAAAGGACGAGGATCATGACCTCCTTCATAGCCCCAAGTAACATCCACATTAAACTCCATTCCTTCAACAACAACAACAACGGTAGCTTGCAACCCAATACCATCTAGAAAATTTGCGGGCAATGTCTGAGACAACAACATGATTGACAATTATAACATATACAGTAATAAAATACACTTATTGGTAAAAAAACGTAAACAAAAATATGAATTCTTATAAATATATAAATCAAATCACCTGTGGAATATGAGGGTATGGCAGCCTATAACTCTGAAACCTTATATGACGACTTTCTACAGACATATTCCTCAACTTCCAACCCATTAGAATCATAGCCGATGCGTAAAAGAGTCATCACCTTCTTGAACAAAGTGTAACATATGAACATCCGTATACATGTTTTCATGAACAAATTCTACCCATTTGTTACCTAAAATCCTAATGGGACCTCCTAACCGAGCAACAATCCTTACTTTCTTCCGTTGTCTTTGAATCCCGCTTAAATATAAATGCCGATTCCCATTAAAAGCACGGTCGGAAATACTTGAGGAAGCTCAAGAAACCCGTGGTACACAGTTATGTTTGGTCGCACCACAAACTCAATTGCCATGATTACCTTATAAACAATTACAAAAATATTAAAACTCTACTAATTTTATGAATAAGAAAGAACATAAACGCAACAAGCATGTAAAGTTAATGTGGCCAAAAAAATTGATATGAATATTGAAACATAAAATACAGTCAATATTGATATGGGGGACCATGACAATAAAGTATCACGAACCTTTTGAAAAATTCAATTTTAATAATTGAACGAAAACGACAGTTGCACGAAAACAGCTAGGGTTCTGGTCGGTAGAAAGTGAATGTGGCCACAAAAAGATAAAAGATAAGGTTTAAGTGTATCATAAATCGCTAAAATAAAAAAGGCGCTTTTAAAAAGTCGCTCAGAATATATCGCTAAAAAATAGTTGCTTAAATAATTAGCTAAAAAAGTCGCTTATCCAGTTTCCCGCCAATTTATTTTTCCCGCCTAAACACAATGCAACAAAATAAGCATAAATACACACAATTCGATAGTACACATACAACAATCTACAATGGCTTTGAACTTATCTGAAAATGGTAATTATGAACAAGTGCCAGACAGGAAAGAGGATGATGCTGAGAAGAAAAAGCTAGATGGTGATGTTAAGGAGAAGGAGAACCAAGATGGCATTACATTAGAAAAGTTAAGGCATTGGAAAAAAGGATTAAAGATTTGGAAGAATTCTATAAAAAAAACTCAAGGAAAGGAAAGCAAATGAAGAAGGATGTGGTTCTAGCAGTACTGTTTGAATGAATGTAATGGTTGAATAATGAATGATATGAATGTAACGGTTGAGAATGTAATGGTTGTGTTGAAAATCTTATCTATGAAAATTTTTATTGAAATGTTTGTTTTAGTGTTGTTAATGAAAAATATCACTGATAGAACCAACAAGTCAGATGTTCACAAACAAGAACTGGAATAAACATTGCTAGTGTATAGCAAAGTGCCATACAGGTGAAGATGGTATTGCAATCAAAATTGTTACAACATCTGCATATTTAATCAAAATGATTGCAATGTAGCATACACATAGTAGTAAAACCATCATCAATGTAACATACACATAGTAGTTTGTAACATACACCAATCAATCCAAAATCACGACTAGTCTAACTAGTCTAAAGGTCGAAGCCTTAACGATCATAAAGCAAATATTGTCTTAGGCCGTAGCCTTCACCACAGATTGAAAATAAATTGTTTCATCAGGCATCATGCAGAAAGGAACAAAAGACAAATTGTTTAACAGGTACATACCACCGAAAGATCAAATAACTACCACATGGTAGCCTTCATCATACCTTCGAATGACTTGGATCAGCAGAGCCTGGGGATGACATGGAACCATCAGCCGTGGAACCATCAACTATCACTGGATCATTAACCAAACTGATTGCCTCATCACCCTTCACATCATCAGATTGTTTACTACCAATAGATTCAAAATCATCAAATAATCTCCTAGATTTCAAAGTACCAGCTTCAAAACGACTTTTCTTGGACACATATTGAATAACAGTAGAGCTTCCAACTGTAGGAAGGTCATCAATATCATCAAAAAGCCTCTTACACTTTAAAGGGCTGGTTTGAATAGATGGGAGTAAACTAGTAGCCTGTGCATCCTGAAGGTCATGATTACCAGCAGCCTGAAAGTCGTTAAAAAGGTTCTTACCTCTTAACGGACTAAATTCGAACCCACATTCGTTTGACAAACACTCGGTAACAGTGGACTTATGTGTTAGAGAATCTTCAAAGTCATTGGACACATAAGGTCGGACTGTAGTCCTTAAACAAGGAGGAATGTATTCAAGGTCATTATTACCACCAAATTGAGAAATACCTCTGAATAAACTAGCTTCAACAAAAGGCTTGACATAAGGTGTCCTAAGGTAAGCTGGTGAATTTTTTCCTCTTCTTCCCATGCCATTAGTTCTTCAAACGACAGACAGTCGACATCTTTTTTTTTCTTTTCGTGACTTTTAATTTTAGATGTCACTTCATCGTCTGAGGAATCAAAAGACAGGTTCTTGTGATAGTAGCTAACTAATTGAACCTGTGGCTGATGAGAAACATAGATCTCAACTAGCCCATGGAGCTCAGCCATGACATACAGTTTCTTGACATCATTATCACCTTCTACAAGGGTCAACCCTTCCTCTAGACTACTACTTGGAAGACAAAAATACCAAGCCCAAATATCCTGCTTAATTTCTTTCAACAGTAGGTCACATATTTGAGAATAAGATAACCTACTCGACCTAGGTAACCTCAAATGTAAAACATCTCCACCTAAATATCTTAAGGGATAAAAAAAGAACCGATTGCCATGATAAACATCAAACCCAAGATCATGACAGTTTTCAGACATTCTGTTTAACAATGGAAATAATTCAGAAAAACAAAATATTAATACGAAAACCTACTTACTTTACATTAACAGAAAAAAGTAAATGGACAAACTTACAGCCATTGTTGATACCATAAATCACCATAGGTCCTTGATTCTGTGTTTTGTGATGCCATAGTTAGTTGAAATCTGAAAAATACAAAAACAAAAGTAAATTTTAGTTTTGGTTAATAGATCTAATGATATATATAAGATAAGGTCAATCTCACCCCTACTAAGACAAAGTCACCTAATTACATGTTGGATAATGCATAAATAGCTATTACCCAATGGACAATACTTGTAAAGTAGCATGAATGGGTTTGCCCTACTTTGTATATCCATATTTTGGTGTGTGCCTTTTTTTGCTTATTTTTTTAGAAAAATATTACTAATATACAAATATGTGTTGTAGTGTGTCTAATTTGTTATGGCACTGTTTAATTATCCTATTACATTAGTTTGAAGACAACAATATAATACAACATACCGAATACAAAAATTAAAACCATTCAAGGGAACATATGGTGAGCAATTTGTTTCAGATAATACATCAAACGAGAAGCATCACTAAACACAAACACGGTGTTTAAAAAAAACCTAGCCATTTGTTCATGGTATGAAAGCGCAGCCTGAATAGGATCCTTCACATCCAATGATAGACCAAAAGCCAAGCGGTATAAAAATACATACCCAAATACCACAACACCAAATATCCCTACCGCTTGGTACTTGTTCAACGATACTAAATGTAATGCAATAACTTGCCGGATCAATGCCTTTCTTCTCAAATACTTGCGCTTGTTCTAGGACCTCAGGTAGTTGTAGCTGTGGACAAAAGTTACACTGTTATAAAAAAATCTAATGTTTTAAAACCTGGTTAAACGGTTTTGTATTAATTCTGATGATAGACATGAAATACATATGAATAAATAGTCAAACCTGTAAACACTCCCTCAGTTTGATATAAAACTCTCGCCATTCCTCTTCAAAAGTTTCACCGCTATCATAAAAGGTAACAATTCCTGTGTCTATCTCCAAACGCGCAAGACACCAATGAGCATCAGTTTCATTAATAGGCATGAAAACCTACAACGTTTGGGTCACAAACATAACATTAATATATGACAAAAGCTAAACGGGTTAATTATATTACTGAGACTAGGACTAGAAGAAAATATATATATCATCACTTACATGGTTAACATCAGACCATGGAATAGAGTATCTTTCACCATTAGCATACCACAACGACAACGATTTTTGTAATGTGGTCTTACAAAGTAGCTACTAACCATCGCCCAATCAGTAGTATCGGGTCTAACATGCCAAAGGTAATTAACCCACAACTCTATGTGTCAGTAATTTCAAAACATGAATGAGTGTGATAAATGTTATAAGAAATCAATTCAATAAGTACAATTGTATAAGTACTTGCCTCATCCTTTAGCCAACCTTTCCTAGGAGGGTCTAAGCAAACTAAACTTTCCCAAAACCTTCTATCCACACTCACATCGTCACACCAAAGAAACTTGCAGTTAAGCAGTCCAATTTGTCTAAGAAATTCGTCAAATTCATTTGTAAAATGAACTCTATTGACAACGTTGTTGGAGCGTGCAAGATCCTAGTATATGAAACGATTACACTTATAATCAAATGTCAATAACAAGATATATTTTAAAACGTTGTCAAGAAGTATTTTTCATACCTCAACCCAAGGCGTGACAATTTTAAGTTTTTGACTCATATCTGGATCAGGTAAGCTAAAGCATCGTCTTTTCTTTTCAGCATATGCCTTAGTCCAATAATACGAATTAGCTTCACCCGAACCTTGTTCACTCCTTTTTGTAACTGCAAAACGCGCTCTACTAGCTTTCATATGATCTGAGTTCATGATTGCTTCTCCCTTTTCTTTCGTTGATTTTCAGACTGCAACCTCTTTTGCTCTTCCAGCATTATCAACTTGTCCTCTTCCATCCTTAACCTCTTCTCTTGTTGCATCAACTGCTGCTCTTTTAACCGGGCACTTTGTAATTCTTCATGTCGCAACCTTAATTCTTCTTGGATAATAAATTCCTGTCAACGTTTATATAGTTACTATCGTTATAAGATGTTATAGTGCGGAAGGGTTTTACTCATGTCTCACTAATTTTGTAAATTACCTTTGCAACATCGTCATCGAAAAATCATCTAGCCGCGCTGATGCACTAGTATCAATGCTTGACTGACTTGACTCAAACAAGTCAAGAAAATCATGATTAAGCTCATCACAAAACTATGCACTTAGATGCCGAAGATCATTAGTTAACTCCAATTTCTCCTAAGAATGAAAAAAGTATTTATAAAAAGCATATATACGAAAAATAAATGAATCAAAAAGGATGTCAAAGTATATATACGAAAAAAAAGATATATTACCCCATTTCTTTCTCGAGCAAGAACCTGAAAAGAATACAAAATATTAAGGACATATATTATTATCAGTAGTCGTGTGATTATTGATGGGTCTATGAGGAGAATATAAAGTATAAATAACCTGAATAATTGCCTCGAGTTTGAACAAACGCTTATTTAACTCTGTAATAACACCATCACAGATTATCTTGATCTCTATTATCTGCTCTCACTCCTGCGTATAATAGGTAAATGTTTCCTTTCAATCTTGCCACGTTTGCATGCTGCGGCCATCTTCTTCAACCACTCATCGTAAAGATGTGTGGTTTTCACTGGTGGAGTTCTAGGTATGTAATCATGGAAAAACGCCATAAACTTTATATACCAATCAGATCTCCTCTCAGCTATTGTCGGTCTAAGTTCTTTAACAGGATTGGAATCCTTAAAAATGAAATAATAATATTGAAAATTTAATTTAGAATAAAAGATTGCATTAATAAGACAAATTTGATGAAGACTTTTACCTTTCCAAAAAGAAACTTATAATCAGATCTTTTGAAGGGTGTATTCTTTGACCACGCTACTCCTCTTGGCATAATATCAGGAACTTTATTCCACCATAGAATGCTTCTTTCAAATGACTCCAGTATCCATATCTATACAATGTTTACGGATGTTGCAAGTTCAATAAAAACATAACATAAAATATTGATACATAAAATGACTCCAGTGTATATTGATACATAAAATATTAACCTTGAAAGCCCAAACGAATCCCGACAACGTATAGGTTGGAACAAACTTGTGGTCTTTGTTAATACCTTGAAGGAAATCCCACTTGTGTTTATCCGCAACATCCAAAATTTCATCATACAAATGCCTCCAAATATGCTCCCCCCATGGAAAGGCATCCCAATCATCTAGGTTTTCAACTAATCGCATGAGAGTATCATCAACTTCCTGAACCAATAATCTGCCCATGAAGATAACCTCCAAAGCTAACAATAGACAAAGACGTATTGCATCTTCGTCGCATATGATACCAAATGCCTCTTCATCCTCAATTAGACCAAGAATATCTAAGTTTGTAATTTTTGAACCTGAACGTTTTGGGAAAACCCTTGACCTAAAATTGAGGTGTCCAGACCTATATTTTTCAAAACTTACTTTTCCAAAATGAAAACCAGTGATAAGCGAAAATTCTGGACGACCAAAATGTAGGGGACGGTCTTCAATATAATATACAATCGGCATATCATAATGATTGTCATTCGGATAACATTGTTTTTGTAAAATATAATCTATCATATGTGCTTCGTGGTCAAAATAAGAAAGGTCCAACCATTTACCGAAACAAGTTCTCCGAAACAACTTCCTTCGTTTTTTATCCAACTTGGATTTTATTAAAGAAAAGTAGTTTGGTTTACTTCTGATGATGATTTTCGCCTCATATTCCTACAAATAAAAATAAAAAAAAATAAAAATAAAAATCAAAAAAAAAAAAAAAAAAAAAAAAAAAAATCCTCTATTCTTAATTACATATAAGGGAGTAACAAAGTCGCATTGAATCATATTGTGGCGTAGACATTGCCAATCATCCAAGCATGCATATTATTTACAATGAATGCATATTGTACAATTTAGTTAAGCGTGGATTGTACAATTTTGTAATAAATACCATATATTACTTTTTTCCTTAGTGCACTTATTGCAAATGTGTTGGGATATAAAAAGATTAAAGTACTGAAGTCAAAGTACTGCTAAAGAATGAAGTCAAAGTACTGCTCGATTCATCAAAGTACTGTATGCTTAAAGGACTAATATGTAAAATCGTTAAGGATTATCTTGTAATTCTAGAATGTTCTAAGATTAGTATAATACTACTTGTCGTACAAGGTTTGTAATTGTAAACCGACTAGGGTTATCCTTAAGCCTATAAAAGGACCCCTAGGTTGGCATTAGAGATATGCGTTTTTAGAGTTTTAGAGTACGATATTAGAGTTTTAGAGTTGTTAAAGAATCGTATAATAAGCGGGTTCTAAGTATTAATAAAATCGTTGAAGTTAAAGTTAGTTCTTAGCTTTGTTAAGTAAATTCGGATACTTAATAGAGTTTGTTCGGTGTTTCATTGTTAGTGACTTAGGATTTATCCGAAGTTATTAAACCACTTACAAGCTATATAGTTAGTTTGGTTAGAGTACATCGATCCAACAAGTGGTATCGAGCTTGTGTGGAAACTCGACTAAGAAGAAACCCCAAAACCTAGTTAACAACAAACCCTAAAGATGTCATTGAAGGCAGAGACCACCATCCATCACCTCACTCGAATACCAATCATCAAGAAGGAGAGTACGATCTATGGAGCATGAAGATGAGGCGAGACATTGCTATTAGGACCATGCAATCGTGGAATGTAATTGTCAATGGCAATGAAGTTGTTGCAGAACCGGTGAGATTCTGGACAACCTAAACCACCCAAGGTCGTCTTACCGGCAGCAGCAAAGAAGAAATCAAGAAAAGGCTCTCAACATCCTCATCGCATCGCTATACATGGTCACCTACTCAAGTTTCATGATGCTAAGGATGCTAAACAACTATGGGTTGCTCTCAAGACAAGGTTTGGAGGTAATGATGCTTCCAAGAAAATGCATGTAATCTGTTGAAACAGCAGTTTGAAACTTTCACGGTTGGTGAAGAGAATGTCTTGATCTTTGCCTATGATAGATTTCAAAATCTCCTCGACATGCTAGAGTTATACAAAGCGAGGTATCTGTTGAAGATGCCAATCAAGTTCTTAAGGAGTTTGCCATCGACATGGCATGTGATTGCTACAATGATCGAGGACAACAACTGGATTGGATATTATGGACTTTGATGATCTCTACAACCATCGAAGGTGTATGAGCATGAGATGAATGGCCAAACAAGTTCAAAGTCTCACAAGTATAGCTTTTGTGTCATCCGAAAAGAGAGGCGATGCTTCCACTAAAAGTATTGCTTACCACCTCAAAGTATTGTTCCTCAAAGTCGCATATCCCGCTCATTCTATCACAACCATGACCAACCCCACATCATCACCAACAAACACTATCCATTACGATGAAGTCGTATGCTCATTCTTTGCTCACCAAGCCATTTTACATTACTTATGAAGAAGATTTGTCACAGTTGAAGAGGATGCTCTTGAAGAAATTGATATCGGTGTGCAAGTTGCTATGATCATTGCAAGGATCAAGAAGTTTATGAAGAAAACAGGAAGAGGAATCGACTTCAAACCCAAACGAGGTATCACTTTTGAAAAATCCAAGATTGAATGCTTTAATGTCAAAATCTTGGACACTTTGCAAGGGTGCAAGTTTGCTAAATATCGAGCAACAGGATGGTCGAGAAACCTAAGCTTGAACTAAAGGAAATTCTGTTATTGAAACAAAAGCTTTGGTTGCTCAAGAGAATCTATCGAGGTTGACCGAGTACTAAGTTTGATGATGAACCGGTAACCTATTGTATGGTTGCGGTGGAAGAATCGATGGAAGAGTTTGACCGAGCCTGACCTTCGATGAGGAACACGAACATGTTGTTTTGGAATCCGAGATGGTCTAGGAAGCTTTGATTGGAGCATGGAGCGAAGATGAACACATTACGCTTGCTATGGTAGCTACTTCATCAAGTTTACCCCTATCTCCGAGAGCAACCCATAAGAGGAGCTTAAAGATCATTTAATTGTGGATAGTGGTTGCTCTGGAAGCATGACAGGAGACAAAGAGATTCTGTCATATTTTAGATGCTATTGTGGAGGAAGAGTTGCATTTGGGAATGATGCTACTGGAGGAAGAATAACTGGCAAAGGAACTATCAAGGCAGGAAGCATAGATTTTGAGAATGTTCGCTATGTGAAGGAGCTCAAATTCAACCTTTTGTAAGTCTCTCAGATCTGTGACAAGAAGCACCTTGTGCTATTCACTGACACATAATGTCTTATTCTTTCCCCTAAATTTAAGCTTGTTGGTGATAACTTGGTAGTCTTGAGTACCAAGAACTAATGATGTGTCTGACTGGATATGAAGAGTCTTCACTCTTACGGTGAAACAACTTGTTTAATAGCAAAGGCATCTATTAAAGAAGCACATCTGTGGCATAGAAGATTGGGCCATGTAAATTTCAAGAATATCAACAAATTGGTCAAAGGAAATTTAGTTAGAGGTTTACCTTCCAAAACATACAGGAATGATCACTCATGTTTGGCGTGCAAGAAGGGTAAACAACATAAAGCTTCATGCAAGAAGCTTAAGGAAAGAAATATTAGAGAATCTTTGGAGCTACAAAACAGTCCATGGTGAAGGAGTTTGAGCGGTGATGCAACATGAATTTCAAATGAGTTCAATGGGTGAATTGACTTTCTTTTGGGGCTACAAGTTAAGCAACAAAGGAGGAATTTTCATAAGTCAAGAAAAGTATGTTTCGACATTCTTAAAGTTCAATTTTGATGCTATGAAGCCGGTCACTACACCTATCAAGTCAATCAACTCATTGGGCAAGGATGAAGATGGTCAATCTGTTGAAGTCAAGATGTCTGAGATCTATGATTGGGTCATCTTATGTACTTAATCGCATCTAGGCACGATATCATGTTTCTTTGTCTGCTTATGTGCACGATATCAAGTCTCACCTAAGGTTTCCCATATGAATGCAGTGAGGAGAATATTTAGTTACTTAAAACAACAACCTAAGTTGGGGTTGTGGTATCCAAAGGATTCACCTTTTCACTTGGAAGCTTTTTCAGATAGTGATTATCAAGGTTGTAGAAATCGCTAGGCGCTAGTGAGGCGGTCGGGTAAGGCCTAGCGATTAATAGGTTAGGCGGGGATTAATCGGATTGAAATTTTTATGCACAAAATTATAATTTTAGATATTATATTATATTATATGTATGAGATAAGCATAGTACATCAAAGTTCAAATATTTCAAGTGTTCAAATATACACATATACATAATTCTTCAAAGTTCAAAGTCAAACATAGATATTACTCGGTTTGTTAACCATTTTTAAGCGATCTTTGACCGATTGATTGGTTTGTTGACCGATTTTAATAGATTTTGTTCAATTTTTAAGCGATTTTGTTGACCAATTTTTAAGTGATTTTGTTTAATTAATCCGATTAGACCGATTTTGTTCGATTTTGTCTTATTAATCGGTTTGTTGACCGATTTTTAAATGATCTTTGACCAAGCCGATTATGATAAATCAAGGCGCTTAGTGAGCGATCAACGATTATGCGGGGATTAATTGGCCGCCTGGACCGATTTTTACAACAGAGGTGATTATGCATGTGACAACTATGATAGAAGATCAACCACTGAAGGATGCCAATATCTTGGAAGAAGATTAGTATCATGGCAATGTAAGAAGCAAACTATTGCAGCAACATCATCCACTGAAGCAGAATATGTGGTTGTTGCAAGCTGTTGTGGACAAGTTTTATGGATGCATAATCAACTCTTGGATTATGTGTTCAACTTCAAGAACACTCCTATCAACATTGATAATGAGAGTACAATTTGCATTGTGAAGAATCCTTTTATCACTCCAAGACCAAGCACATTGATTAGGCATCACTTCATCGAGATTGTTATGAGCACGTGCTCATAAATGTTGTCAAGGTTCACACGAGATGATAATGTAGCTGATTTACTCACCAAAGGATTTGATGTTTCATGATTTAATCACTTGGTGGTAAGCATTGTAATGATTAATTACTAAGCTACATTTAATGGGAGGACTGATTAGTTAGTTACACAGTTCTATGCTTTGCTTAAGGGGAGGCAATAAAATGCCTATTTGGAGTTTTTGTCATTATAGAGAAGAGGATGGAAAAGTACTGCTGTTTTGTCATATGAAAGTGTTGCACTGAAAGTACTGCTCTGGAAATTACTGCACATGTGGAAAGCACTGCTTGTCTTATCAACGTATACTTTGCGTGATATTGGATATGAAGGGTCTTTCACAGAAACGACATTCAAGAAGCCCTTATTTAGTCCGCATTGGAAGTACTTGGTTCATGTTCTTCTTCATTGTATCGATTCAAAGAGTACTTCATGGGAGCGGTTTGGTTCTAATATCGCATACGACCGGTGGGATTGGCTACCAATCGTATTTTCAATTTTCAAGACTAATTTTGGATGGTATGCTATCACACATCTCTCATGGATCACGGTTGATGTATCCAAGATTTATTCAAGTTTTCTTGAATAAAAACTTCAAGATGTTCCAAAGCCTTGAGTCTATTACCGGTTGTGGTACAACCGGCCAAGATTTTCACCTTCATGGCTGGGAAGAGTGATTCATTTCTTGGAAGAAACACTCCATTGACTACATCAATGATGGAAATTGTTCAAGCAATTAGAGATGAGGCTGCATCTAGTCTTTGAAAGAGAAGTCTTGCTTGACTCAGTCTTGCTTCTCGAGCTCGCATCTCAAGAAGCGCTTCTCAAGGTACCGATGTCAACGAAGGTCTGCGGTTTCTCCTACCTCATATCATCATGATACTCCACCTATTGAGTCGAACCGGATATTCCTATTCTCTCATCATCTTACGGAGGAGACGCAGCTACTATACCCTGAAGGATTAGTCTTGGATAATTATATTACGGCGGGAGCTAGTCGATTGAAGAAAACAAGCGAGGCTCAAGCCGCCTGGATAGCACAGTTGAAGATCAAGTTTAGAAGACTTAAGAAGTTTGTCTGGCCTTTAGTAAAACATCACCGATTATGGGTCAAGGCTGAAAAGAAGAAAAGAAAGCATTTTAAGAAGGCTTCTACAGGCAAACGGGCTCCTCAGCAATCTTCTGTCCAATTGGGGAGGAATTTAGAGCAAGAGAATTTGAAAGAAGATGTTGGAGTTCAAAGTACTAAAGCACAAGTCAATATTGAAAGTCTCGAGCACGAAAGAGCGAATTACAAAGAACTGGTGTTCAAAGTCTTGATAATCAAGGTCTTCTTGATCAAAATAATGGTTTTCAAGAAACTCATAGACAAGAACCGATTACACCAAGAACTTTTAATTTTGATGAAGAAGTGGTCCTTCAACAATTCTACAAGAAGAGGAAGTTGTTACACCAAAAGTAGTGCACATCGCAAGTGATGATGAAACTATATTGAGATATTGCACGACTTATCAAAACCAAGAGGTGTTAGCATTCCGTGAGTTCTTTGAAGAACAACCACAAGCTTCTCAACCTGTTTTAGATCCAAATGATAAAGGTAAAGGTAAATTGGTGGAAACTAAAAGAAAAAAAGCTAACTTTATCGAGATAAGAGCAATTCGGTAGCCAAGAATGAAGAAGTCGCTAGGGAATTACAAGCTAAGTTTGATCTTGAAAGTTCTTTGTACCGATAAAAAGGAACCCGATGTTGTTATACCTAGAAGACCAATAAGTAAAGCTAAAGAAAGAAATGCTATGATGGCTTATTTGAAAAGTCAAGGGTATACAGGATTACAAAAGCTGGATTATTTTGAGATGAAACAGTTGTATGATTTGGTAATAGAAGCGTATCAAAAGCATGTTGATAGTATTAAAGATTATAAAGAGGATGTCAATCAAAAGAAGGATGATACTAAAAGAAGCTTAAAAAGAAAAAGAACAACTGAAGCTGAACAAAAATCAAAGAAGATTGAGTTAAGATCAGACATAGTTGATGAGCTGATAAATTACATTAGATTTGTTGATTTTGAGAATCCTAAATCCAAAGATGCTGATGCAGTAAAGAAGACAAAGATAATCACTTTTGAAGTTGTAAAGTCAAAAGATGGAGATTATTTGATGTTCCATAGGGAGGATGAAAGTTTGAGTATTCAATTTACTATGGGATATCTTGCATATTATTGATAGAGCGGATCTATTTCAACTATACCAACTAGTGCAAGAATACTTTGAACATATTCCATCAAGTGGAGTTGGCTTAGTATTACTAGGAAATCGACAACTATTTTCGGCCGAGGAAACAAGCAATGATGAACTCGGCAAAATCAAGAAAACGGGAGATTACAAGTGGAGATTCTTTGAAGAATCGGGAGTTCATGCTTTAGAGTTGGAAGATGGAACTATGATCCACATGCTAGTGAAAGAAGATATCCTTTGACAAGCGATCTCATGAGAAGAATCTTGGATCATGGAATGGAAGTTGAGGAAGAGGATGAAACACTCGATGGTGATTGAATTATATATCGGATGGACAACTATGGTCGATGACGAAGCATAAATCTTGGTATGATTTATAATTGTATAAATTTTGAAAAATCGATACTTTATTCAAAGTCTTCTTTGAGCAACGATATTTTAATCAAAGTCTTGTTTGCGATAAATCGATAAATGTTTTGAAAGAAAACTTTTGTTAAGTGAAAATATTTTGAAACAAAAGTTAACTGCAATAAATGGTTTTTGAGATAGTTAATAGGTTATCAATCCACCATGTTTATCAAAAGGATTGGCTAATCTATGAGCAAACGGCTCTGGTAAAGATATCTCAAATCCGTTATATAGTTGACAACTTGCTAATAAGTTGTATGGTAATCAACTCACCATATCAGCAATGTAAAGATTTTACTAGCCCACAAGAAAAATGGCTTGTGGTAAAGGTTGTGCAAAAACCATTTGTATTGTAATTAGTTCACCATGGTTGCAAGAACTAACTAGTCCAAAAGTGCGACTTTTGGTAAAGACAAATCAAATCATTGATAGGCGATGATTTGCTAAAAATCATATGGTTATCAATGTACCATGGCCTTACAAACCTAAACATTTGGCTACTCGAGTTAATGGCTTTGGTAAAGAGACATCAAAACCATTAAAATTTTAATGATTCACCTCTCATAGAAGTTTACACATCCGGAAGTGATGAGAATAGTGAAACTTAAATGATCGATGTACAAATTTATGTTCTTTGAAAAGATGGAGCTTCTTGATAGTTCTTGAAAAGAATACTTTGATGATGATTATGAAAGCACGAAAATTACAAAGACAAAATCGAAGATAAAGATACAATCCTTGAAGACAAAGATGTTAAAGTCAAATATACAAAGGAACTTGAAATCAAGCAAATATAATTCAAGTTAGGGGAGGATTGTTGGGATATAAAAAGATTAAAGTACTGAAGTCAAAGTACTGCTAAAGAATGAAGTCAAAGTACTGCTCGATTCATCAAAGTGGACTTATATGCAAAATCGTTAAGGATTATCTTGTAATTCTAGAATGTTCTAAGATTAGTATAGTATTACTTGTCGTACAAGGTTTGTAATTGTAAACGGACTAGGGTTATCCTTAAGCCTATAAAAGGACCCCTAGGTTGGCATTAGAGATATGCGTTTTTAGAGTTTTAGAGAGTACGATATTAGAGTTTTAGAACTGTTAAAGAATCTGTATAATAAGCAGGTTCTAAGTATTAATAAAATCGTTGAAGTTAAAGTTAATTCTTTTAGCTTTGTTAAGTAAATTCGCATACTTAATAGAGTTTGTTCGGTGTTTCATTGTTAGTGACTTAGGATTTATCCGGTTATTAAACCCTTACAAGCTATATAGTTAGTTTGGTTAGAGTACATGGATCCAACAAAATGTACTACAACAAAGCATCACATCTCCAAACACCTGATAAATTAAAAACCCCAACTCAATTAAAAACCTTAGCTAGGTTAAATAAACAATTTCGTTGTTACAAAACTACGATTAAACATGATTAATTTCAAATAAAATTCGGAAAAAACAAAGATACGAACAATTTATATATATCAATATACGAAAGTAAAAACCAATTTTAATGTAAAAATAGAAATACATACCCGAATACGAAACATTTTTTTGCAGGGTTCAACCTAGATTTCGAGAAGATGGATCTTGGTTTGTGGGAGTATTTTGTAATGTATGTGTTATTCTAATCATCGAATAAGGTTAGGAAGATCTATCATATGAAAAACGCTTAATTATTATAAGGAATTCGCTTAAGTAAAAAAGTATAAAATTAATCTAAAAAGTATTTAAAAGTTATGTAAAAAAAAATATAAAAATACAAAAGTACAAACTTAAAAAAGGCGCTAAAAGTAATTCGCTAAAGTCGCTCAGCATTGGGAAGGCGTTAAAGGAATAAAATAATAGTTTACAAAGTTTGACTTTTTTCTTGAAAATAACAAAAGAGAATTTCGCTCGAATCTTAAAAATTCGCTGGATTTAGGTCGATTAAAAACTATAGGTACGAAAAGTAAAATTCAATCATTGGGTTACGAAAAGTAGATGGACACTTGCTCCTTGATTAGAAGAAAAAGTCAGCCTCAAAGTTTAGTTAAAGAATCGCTAACTTTTTCCTAAAGGTGTTGTCGCGTGAAATGAAAAGTCATTACCATAATTGTCTTTTTTAGTAGTAGGTTAAGTTTTTTTTTTTTTTTTTTTTGAACTATAGTAGGTTAAGTTTTTTTTTTTTTTTGTTTCTTTCCAACTTGTGTTTCACCACCCTCCCGAAAGAGGCCCTAACCCCACATCGACCGGTCTATGTTGTCTTAACCGAGATCCACGCAGTGCACGATATGTGGCTTGGTCTGAGGAAACCGTCTCGCCTCCACACAAGTTTCCTTCTTTGAATGTAGTAGGATTAAAACCCGACTTTTTCGATTTGAACCCGTGAACAGTGCAAGGCGCACAATCCTCATTCAAATATCAGCAGAAAGACGTGTGGATGTGCAGTGAGGGCTTTCCGGTGGGTCACCCATCCCAGATCTTCTCCACTGGTGGGCCGCTTAACAAACTAAGCACTTACCACTAGGCCACATGCACGATGATAGTAGGTTAAGTTCATATGTGGCATTATCAATACAAGTAGTCATTATTTCATCACCATGAATGTGATCTACATAGACCATGAAACACTTGTATATATAGTTGTATCGTCCATCTATATATAATAAAAACAAAATTCTGTTTGTCTAGGAGGAATCTAGTAATGCTACACAATGAACAAGAAAATCCAAAAAAACATAACAAAAGGTACAGACTATCCCACACTCATAAGGCAGGTTATGTACCACATCTTTGTTGACTTTTCTTATCTCAAATAGACAAATCCGTTGAGAATATCTTATGCTAGAATATTTAACTCAAAAGTATAAATTGCACAAAGGGTGAAAAAAAATTCACTTTTTTGTTTGGATTCTATGCATGCCTTCACTGAAGTACTGAACTCGTTCCTCAGAAACGACCATAAACTTATCTCTCATTTCGCACTTTATGATTTATCGCATCGAATGAAAGGGTTTCGTTAACTAGTTAGCGCACGAGATACGTTTAGTTGTCTTAAATCTTCGTCAACTACTTAGATCCTTGTTGATGGATGTATTATGATGAAATTCAGTTTTAGTTACAAATTTTGGTTGTGTGATTAGGCTTAATTATGGATTTCGTCCAAAAGATTCTGTACTGTTAGGAGTTTACGTAATGGCTTGTAACCTAGTGATACCATTTGATTGTGTGATCTTGTAAACTTGTATTTGCATTGTTTGTATTGACATGGTATTTAGTTATAATTTGTACTATAAAACGAATATTAGGAGTTTAAAGTAATACTACTATATATCTCCATTGATGGTTGTTAAAATTGCACAATCAAGTTAAAAGTCTCCTAACAATTAGAAGATATATGGCCCAAGCTCGTTTATGGGTTTAGGGTTTTTAGAGTTTTATGTGTAGTCATCATTATAAATTGTGGATCAATAAAACATAACAACTCAAGGGGTTTTTATTATCTAACATGGTATCGGAGCGGGTCTTAATTAGCCGCCTCTTTTATGGCACCCCGTCAACCCTAGCCGACATTATATATCCCTTTTCCAAAAAAATGTCTGCATTTATTTGTTGTTTCGTTGCTTCTGCTTTGACTGATGATGCATGGTGAAGATTAATCTTCGCTTGTTGTCGGATGTCTTCATCAACAAATATGTTATTTGCTTTTGCTACTGCATTTATTTGCTTTTAATGCTTCTTGATGAATTGCTTCTACTCGCTGCCGGAATTATTTATCAACAAATTATGTTTTTATTGCTTTAATGTTTATTTAGTTTTTTCATCAAATTCGAGCTTTCACGATTTCGCCGCTTGGATTCCGCCAAGCCTGTTTGTGGGCTTAAGGTTTCTAGGGTTTCATGTATAGTCACCATTATAAATTATGGATCAATAAAACATAACACCTCACGGGGTTTTCATTATCTAACACTAACTTGTAATGATTTCAGTTCCTTTCAAGGGTTAATCACAAGATTTTGTGAAGATTATGGAATATTAGGTAACTTTGCTCACATTCTTCCTGACTTCAACATATCCAACTTAAGTTCAGGATCAAAAGAAATCTACCGCTAAAACTTTGCATGGGATCAAACCATAAATCATGGACCAACTATAACTTATGATGAATATTAACACTCTTCATATGGCATTTGTGTCTTATTATGAGCGTATAGGAGTATGAGTTGGATGTGTATCAAAACATATAAGCTTGTTGAGCTAATTACGTCGACGGTATAAATATAACGAAGGACGAGCGAAGATGAACCAAGATGAAGTTAGGACGAGATTGTTCAATTGAGACTATTTTAAACTTGGGAATGTCTAGCAGGTCTTTCTGAGGCGTTGGTTAAGATTTGTCTTTTATGGTTTTAAGAACTATTTATGTGGGTCTCGTCCAAATATGCGTGTTTGTGTAATTCTACAGGACCATTTATGTAATTAAAATCACGAGAAAATAATCTTAACCAATGCCCTTAGCGACGATTAGACATTCCCTTTAAACTTCGATTCTTCAAATGAAAAAATATGATTAAGTAATTAAAGAACAGGTGTTCAAACCAAATTTCTGATTTACACAAAACTTAATAAACAAGGAGAAAAAAAGTGAAAACAATCACTTCTGTCAATTCGATAATGATTGTGTTTAAACATAACCAAACCTTTAAGCAGTAAAAGCCGACTATAACTCACTTTTACATGTTACTTCACTATTTTTTTCCAAAAAGTGAACAACTTATTTTTATAATGAAAGTTTAGTACTAGCTTTGCATGCTGATATTTATTTTACCAAACAAGATCAAGTAAAATATCAATCGGGTTATAGGTCAAAGATGTTCTTAAAGTTTACGTGAAAGTCACCAAGTTCTTAAAGTTTTTTCGTTCTGAAAGAGGTAACCAAAGTTTAGTTACGGTTATATAAGTTACTCGTATGTTTTAACCTTCTACTATAGGTTTTTTTTTCGTTAATTTCAAAATGGTCCCTCGGACTAGCGTCGTTAGTCTTTTCCGTTAGCTAACGACCATTTGCAAAAACATTTGCCTTCGTTAGTCCTTTATCCTAACGACCGTTTATACTTAACTAAAATTTGGTTTCATACATTTTGTCCGTTTTTCTTACGTTTTTGACCCTTTTTACGGGTTTCTTGTTTTCATACGTTTTATACGTTTTCGTTCGTTTTATCGTTTCGTTCGTTTTATACGTTTCGCCTATTTTCTTACACTTTCATCCGTTTTCTTACGTTTTGTCCGTTTTCTTACGTTTTTTCCGTTTTCATACGTTTTTTCCGTTTTCATACGTTTTTCTTACGTTTTTTCCGTTTTCATACGTTTTCGCCTATTTTCTTACACAAGCATATAAATGCGCACACAAATCTAATAAAAAAAATTATGAAAACCTATGAAAACGTATGAAAATAAACGAAAAATAGATGAAAACGCATAAAATGGACAAAACGTCACGGAATGGAGAAAACGTCGACGAAGAGAAAAAACGTACATAAGCGTAAAACAATGTAAAGAAAGTATGACAAGAGAAAACATTCATAAGCGTATAAAAGCGGATAGAAATGTACGAAAATATACAAAGATATGCGAAGGAGAAAATGTAAAAAATTAAAATAAAAAAAATCGAAAAAAAAAAAAAAAAAAAAAAAAAAGCATAGTAATTTTTGTTAAGGTTCGATAACCTATTTAATAAACCCGTAAACTATAGTAACTTCCTCAACATTTTAAACTATGATCTTGGCGTGACAAGGGAACCGTGTCACCGGCTTCACCGCAAATAACATTTATGTAACATTTTAATCTTTGAGAACCCAAATGACAAACCCGTATACTTAAGTAACATCTTTGTAACGAAAAAACTTTAGTAACTTGGGTGAACTTTCACGTAAACTTTAGTAACATCTTTGACCTATAATTTAACCAACGCCATAAGTCTTTAATAAAGATTTTCACTCAACACACTTTTGCCATTACCCAAAACCAAACATTTCTACATTTAGGGGGAGAAAGAGTATGTTGGAATTTTGAATTTAAAAAGCTCAAAAGCATAGCTTATTATCATTGAAAAGTGTCATAAACTAACATTGCATAAAGTTGGTTTTAAATTGAAAGCATTGTTGGGTAAATGACTCGTACTAAATTCTTATTTTAAACTACGACTTAATCATTTAACCACGTGAAAACTCTTCAAAAGTTTTTAATCGGTGGAGAAACAATGACCCCGTGTACCTTCAAAAGTTTACATGGCCTTTAGCCATGATTTGAGATTTAATTGCGTGAAAGCTCTTCAAAAGGTTTAAATTGACGAAGAAACCCATATCCCATGCACCTTTTTGGGCAACGACCGACTCTTCCTCAAATATCTAGCTTCAACCAGTGATCACCTGTTTCGTTGATCTTTAGTCATGGGTTGGTATTTAACCTCGTAAGAACTCTTCAAAAGGTTTTAATTAGCGAGAAAACCCTCACCACGTACACTGTTTTGGATGTCAACTAACCATTCCTCAAAGATATAGCCCAGTCAATAAGAATATGTTTTAGTGAACTTTAGAAATAAGTTGTGATCTAACCGCTTAACATGAGAATGTTTGAGGTTTAATAATAACTTGTCTCAAATTTGGTACGTTGGCAAATCTTTACTCTTGGTTTGCCTTTATTTCATCAAATATTGAGAGGCATTTAAAATATTCTAGTTACATTTTACAGATAGTTTGTTAATTTATACTGTATATATACGAAATATTTGTTTCTACGAATAAAACATACTGTATCTTTGATCTGGAGTCACATGATGGGACATTGATGTATGCTACTTCTAGAATTATACTTCATCTTCAATTAGTAGGGTTGTGTTATCCAAACCTTTTTTATGAGTCAACCGTATAAATCGCGAAATACATAATATAATACCATGATACACACACTGCAACTTTTTAATGCGTGCAATGATTGAAAACCCCCTCTATAGGAGGGTCCGTATAAACTGCCCCCAATTAGTATAATAGGGGCAGTTTATACGAACCCCCTATAGGGAAGAGTTTTACAATCATTGTACGTATCGAATGATTGTACTGTGTGCATCGCGGTGTTGTACTATGTGCTTCGCGGTTTGTACGATTGACCCATATGGGATTTGTATCACAACCCAGTATAATATTGGGCTTGTATTTCTTTGTCTGCTGAATTTATAACTTTGATCTTTATTTTCTTTTTTCGTTTTTTTTTAACGGCATATTTATTAAAAGACTAGCAAGACATTAGAAAAAATTGTAAGCTAAAGGTATTAGGATTTTTCATCCTAATAACCCAATTTAGTTCATAGTTACAACAATTAGAACACCAATTGAAAGATAATTGAACAAAATCATCGAAAAGAATCTCC
Source organism: Chrysanthemum lavandulifolium (assembly GCA_022545495.1). NCBI lineage: Eukaryota > Viridiplantae > Streptophyta > Magnoliopsida > Asterales > Asteraceae > Chrysanthemum > Chrysanthemum lavandulifolium. Next base: position 39,470,042 of record CM040238.1, on the reverse strand, counting down.
CTACGCAGATGACTATCACCAAAAAGCAATTGATTTCTGAATCGCCAAATTAACCACCACTTTACATAGCAAACACGTTCCAAAATATCCTTCAACCTCTTAGAAAACGAGAGTTATTTAACCAAAGAAGCCAATCATCATAAGAAGCTAAATCAATGTCCTCGAGCTCCCACAAACACATAACTTTCCTCCACAATTGATGAGCCCTAGGGCACGCAAAGAAGAGATGAGAAGCAAATTCCACTGTGATGTCGCAAAGAGAACATACAATAGAAGAATTATCCATACCTCTAAGGGAAAGAAACAACCGGATAGCAACTTATCCAAACGTATTTGATTATTTTGTACATTTTTGTTAGACTACTCCAGCAGTCACACCACTTCACCTTCGACCTAAGCGTCACATTAGCCTTCTTTCTCCCCTCACTCCCTCTCACTTTTCACCCTCAGTATTCATCACTCCATAATCTTTCATTAAAATACCCATTTTTATACAAATATATCTCACTAAATACCTCACACACATTAACAAACAAAATATTTAATAATAAATACACATGTGAGGGCCCACCTTTGCACAAAACCATAAGTGATGAGCACCACAGAGTTCATCTCACTTTTTCTTGTATCTCACACGTTACCATACTCCTTGCCAAGAAGCATCAAGCATGAGGAGAGGTCTCACGATGGCTCACGATGAACCGTTGTCACTAGTCTTAGGTAATCACTAAAACAATTGAGGTTATCACTACAAAATTAAAAATTGAAAAATTAATGACAAAGTTGTGTATTGTATAATATTTACTCACTTGTTTACATATAATACATGTTTGACACACAAGATTATAAAAAGTTTATAATTATTTTTTAAAAAAAACTACTTATAATATAATTTTTGTTTGACAAACGAAACTTATTAAAGATTTCCAAAAATAATCTTTAATAATCTCTAACTTCGTGTAGCTTATAAACTTAATCTCAATTTTTAACCTCCTATATCTACATCTACAGCTATATCTACAGTTTCAACAATAATTAATTTCGCCAAAACTAACTCTTATTGTAAACCCTTATTGTAAACAAGACATAGTTGTTATGTTTTAGCTGTTATTGTATTTATTAAAAAAGTTGCATTGCTTTTTAATTGTGATTAACAGCGTCGTTTGCTACAGTGAATGTGTAAAAATATACACAATACAATATCACAACCCTATAAACCTAAGAAAACTCACGTCACACATTCTATCCGTTGGTAAAACACATAGTAAATTAGCAAACAATGTTTGTCACCAATATACAAACTTGTTATCTGGGCGGAACTATGAAGTCTTTGGTAGCTACGGCCATGTTGAAATTTTACCTCATAGTTTCAATATTCATAGAGGTTATCGATACTTCTAAGTGCGTTGGATCTGAGATATTGTGCGTTTCTAGTCATTGTTTGATTAGTGCGTATTAGGTGAAAAGGTGACCAACGTTTAGTTAAAAAAATACCAAAAATTATGGGTTTTAAAAAGATTTATTAGATAAAACGCAACCCTTTTTAAAATATCTGGAAGGGTAATGGATTATGCGTACCCAATTACTCTACTGAGCAAATCCCTTAAGAAGTAACATGTATATATGTAAAATGTTATTTTGGATCGCACAAAAGAGGTTTGTTCAATAAAATATGAGAGGTGATTTGCACATTCACCGTACAAGTATTGAAAGCGTGATATAAATATGGAATAATTATCTGATGCAATAATTGAAGTATTTCAATCAAAAGTGAAAGTGTACAAATCAATTCCCATAAAATATGGCCGCGCAAATACTAATTCGACCTTGCAAAAGTCTTGTTGCACAAAGTAGGGTGGTCAACTGAGTATGCCAATTAGAGCAACTGCAATGGTAGCTTTAACAAAGACTTTTCAATGTTTCAAAAAGCCATTCAAATGACTTTTGACATTAGAGTGGAAGACTATTAGTAAGAATAACTTGACATCCACCAAGCGTTTGACAAAAAATACCTAAGCTATTTATATTAACTAAAGCATTAAATAACCCAATGAAAAAGCTATTGTAAAACTTTTTAGCACTGGAGAAGATTTCAAGAAAAGTTTTCTTTAAAAGAGAATTAAATGCAATAATTAATGTATTAAATGAAAAATAATACACGTGGTATCATGACATTTGAGGTGAGTCAAGGCTTAACATTTTTGAGTTAAGTGGAAAGTCATGATACCGCCCTAGTGAGTTAAGGTCAAGCGTTAACCCTTGAGTTAATGCTTTAACGTGCGTTAAAGGCAACATTGAATTAAAATTGAAAAATAATAATAATTAAAAAAAAAAATCATTTCTGCCCCCTAAATGAAAGGGTGTTTTTGTAATTGTTGCTGAGTTATAGTTGAGTTATGATAAATGGTGTTTTTTTATAAGTTAAGATTGAAAGTTTAAAGCTGATGTGATGCTGACGCGACACTAAGTTAAAGTTTAACTCAATGTCATGATACCCTTTGCTTTTAGGAGCGTGAAATTCTTGCTCGTTTGAATGTTTTGAATTTGTTTACCTTTTTATCAACTTTTTCAATAATTTTTTTCTAGTTGAAGCTTTTCGCTTGCAACTCAAAAAAAATATTTATACACTCGATCATTTTTAGTTCTGATTTCGCCACGGTTAAATGTCTTATTTACTACAGATGTTATAAACTACGGAGTTGTTAATGGGAGATGCAAATACTCGGTAAAGAGATTTGCCATCTCGAGTATAAATTAGCAAAGTAAAACGTGAGAATGGACGAGAAAATGTCAAATAAACGCAAACCAAAAATCGTACAAGTTATGAAAAAACCAAGAACCGAGTACTAGTGGCAATTAAATAGACCTAGCTAGCTACTGACAGTCTCCACTACACCAAAGAATGGGCAGTAATCCTATGCATGCACCTCCACCTTCATGTACCACACATGCATCTCTGTCTTTGATTGGACACATGAAAGTCTTGATGACCTATTAACAAACCCTACACATGGCATCGTATGTACATACACACATACATATATGCTCTGATTTAGTCATTTCTAATCTAATATACAAAAAGAAATTATAATCATATAAATATGACTAGTTTTGTTTTTAAGTTTGTAGGTTTATGATTTATTGATTTGTGAATACATTGGACCATTGGTCATGCTCCAACTAATAAAATGTTATCACATATATTTAGGCATAATCGCTCGGTTAATGAAGGTTCAACAGAAATAAAGAGTAAAATAGAGAAGTTGTTTATATGTTTCGATAAATGTAAGATGCAATACGGCAATAGAGATATAGTGATATTGACTAGTGCCAAATTAACTAGCAAAACTATAACGACATTGCCAAAACGTTTAATGAAAGTCTGCTAACATGACAAATGAGAAAACATGTCAATTTTATCTCGTCATAACTATGCTACTGCATGACTGATATCAGAGTTAATTAATCTGTTTTGATTTCAACTATTAGGTTTTGAGGTCTAGCAATTTAGATGGCCTATAGCACAGCCCGAGTTTATGCTTCAAATGTCAATAATATATTTTTTTTGCTTTTAATTTTACCTGAGAAAATCATTACTTTATTATACCTTTCTTGTTATTTTAACAAGGGGGGATTTACATCACACTTTTATTTTCTTAATTATAAAAGTCGAAAAATGATACGATATCCAAAGCCAAAACCCGAAAACTAACAAAGGTCCAGGTCTTTACCGCCGTTTTACACAATTACGCGCTAGTTTTTTTGCATTAAGACTAAGATAACCACTGAGACAGCTAATATTATAATGTTTTTTTTCTAACGCACGAAAATATTTTATTTTTACTCAAACCATAGGAGTAATAATTTTGGGCGTTTATGCAATTAGGACCGGAAGATATCAATTTCATTTGCCAAATTCTAACAAATTCGCATTTAATAACATTAATGTACCGATTATTATTGTTAGTTGGTTTCACGATTTTGACTATGCATATATAATTTTAGAAACAATCTATAAATGGTACATGATATAAATATACCATGTACAAAAGCGTGTTAAAGATGTATATAGTTAACCATGTCTAAAAGTTTATTTAATAATGTTTAACTTCCTTGTTGTAAACTTGTAATAAAGAGTTGAATTGAATGAGCTGTTTGGAAATAACTCATAGAGTAGTCAAAGAAAGTGTAGGAACCGGTCACGGTTTATCTTGATTATGCAATACGCTTCTGAATTTAAAATTTTACAGTGTAATTTGAACAATAAAAACTATATCCATTTGTTATTTAAAAGATGTTGTTTTGGTTCAGAAAAGTGATTTGTATGCTTAAAACATTAATTGAAATTTAGACCTAAAAATTTGATTGATATATTTTTTTAAAAAAATGTTTGTTTTAAAATAATGAAAAAGAATAATGTATTGCATACTTGTTATAAGATAAATGGATTATGTCTAACTTTAGACATGCTTGTTTAACATACATACTCTTACGGTTATAATTTTTTAGTGGTCTATTTTATTTTATAAACTTTGCAAGATATTGATTTAAATGACTACCACATATCTATTTTTTGTTATTATTCTAAACTTCAAATATATAGATTATTTCATTTTTAATGTTTTATGATATGTTACCAGCATCATACTATATATGCTAAATATTTTAGGACGACAAGTCGACAACAATCAAGTACTAGGACATTGGTTGAGCATAAATGCATTGCAATAAATTCGAAACACTTTCGTAAGTACTACACAAGTTTCATTTTTGAATGTTTCCAAGAAACTACGACACTAGAACTCTTCTTAATTAAGCTTTTTTTGTTTAAGCTTATCTTTGAATTTATGAGCTTTTTATATTCAAATCACATTTTATAAATCTTGCTTTTTTAAGCTTATTTTTAGCCCTATCAGTTTGTCTTTTATCTTAAATCGTAATAAACTTATAAGTAAAAATAAGTCGAAACAAAAGAGCTTTGAGATATGTATCATACCAAATCAAATTATGAGAATGGATCCACTAAGAAAAATAAAATAATAAGAATGAGAAATGTTTCACACATTTGAATGAAGAAGGAGAATTTTATGGAAGATGATCTCTTTTTGTGGGTGCATCCGAAATATCGGTTGTAGTTATTTCTCATCCTTCTCATTTTACTTTTATTTCTTATTTGATCCTTACTTATCAAATTATAACTAAACTCATTTGTTTAGTATTAACATTTTACAAACAAACAATCTTTTATTTTATGTTTTTTTAAACGTCAAGATATATATAAGGGTGCGTTTGGTATCTTTGCCATAAAGACAATAGGTATGACTTTGATAGTAGTAGTGGGTCCTCACCTATGAAAGATCCATACATACTTCTCTTGATATATATGAATTATGAATTATATCTATCATTCATTCTCATGGTTGTGGGCTTCATCTTAAACAAACACCTTGATTAGAATGAAAGTTTATTCCGTGATTCCCGGGAATGAATACCAAACGCACCCTAAAAAAATAAAAACCCAACAACCCCTAAGATAGAGAGCTAAAAGGGGAAAAAAAAACATAACATTAGTACGTAAAAACATCAAAGTCAAAGGCCTCGAAATTGAAAAGTCAGAGCATGCAAATCAAGACATGCACCATCAACACGGGGTTAGCCGTCTAGGATTAGTAATCCACTTGTCCTAATTCTGCCTTTGCTTATGGAAACGGTTAGTGATCCAAACCTAGATGAATGTCGAATAAAAACAACAATGTCCTATATAATTTTCAACCTAATTCTAAAAGGAGTTTTTCTAACTTGTGCACATGTTGAGTGTCCCACATTCTCAGTGTCACCCTCTGAATGGCTTGCAGCCACTGAGTGATCCACATTATCTTCCGTCATTAGACCCCACAATCACTGAATAACTATTCAGAAGATGACACCCAGACTATGTGACCTTTTTAACATGTGTACCTAAAACACAAGTTAGAAAAATTCTTTTAAAAAAGCATGAGACTTCCATATTTGCCAAAGAGCTTTAGTACCCACATCATGAAAAACTTTGCTTGGATATTACTTACGCAAATCTTCCCAAATAACATCCATGACAAGTAAATAACATGATCTTAAGATTCGGAATGTCATTTTACATATGACACATAACTTTCTCGAATGATCCAACATTTATGCCTTTATTGTCAAGATTGCACAAAGTTACTTGTGTATTATTCTAATTAAAAACGAAATGGTAAATTAACAAGATTTGATAAGTTACTTAATTTGCTATCAAGTTTAAGGTATATGCTCATTTCATTGAATGGTAATCATCGCATTAGTCGCTAGCCGGACGGATCCACTTGAAAGACGCGGGTGTGTACGAGCCACACCGATCTTAGGTCACGGAGTGTGAATTGTATTTAAAATATGTAGACTAAAATACATTGTTGGTCCCTAATCTTGTCCACAAACATCACGTTGAATCAAAACTTGGCATTTTCATCACCGGTAGTCCAAAACAAGGTTTTTATAGTCTAAACAAGTCCCTTGACCAGGATTGCCAAAGTCAACGTTACTTTTCTGTTTGTACATCGAGGGTATAATAGACCATTCACAATTATAACATGCCTTAGTTAAATCTAACCCAACCCTCAACCCAGGGACCAAATGTGATTATTGCTATGCGACTAGCCGTTTCTTCCCTGATACGCTAGCATTTATTTTCGCATCGAACCAATAAACCCACCTAACAAACACCTTTACTAATCATAATAACTCACCCTTATCCGAAGCGATCAATCGAAAATAAAAATCCGAATCTAAATCCACATTTCTAGAACTCAAAAGACCAACCCAAATTCCAACAATACCATGTTTATCGGATCTAATGTTATCACTAATATGACAGATTGTACTAGCAACATGCCGATATCGTGATCGATATATTTTGAATCGGTTGCCAATAAAAGAAGCGGTGAGAACCTCTAGTTTAGCGAGAACCGAGGTTTAAGTGAACTTTGCTCACCGATGTCATAGGTGATGAGGAGTTCTTTTATTATTTAACCAATATTTTTATGGGAGGCATGTTACTAGACTCTTAAATCGACTTATGGGTCCCATAAGAAAGTTTGTCTTCTCTAGAGCCCAAACGGTGTCGGAATAGAAGACATGAATTATGAAGAGATTCGTGATTGGCTTTTGTTTTGGCTCGACAATGAATTGAGGAGCTGACAATTAGAAACTGGTATAGTCAACCAGTTACGTTGCCAACCCAACTTTACTCTCGTATGAAGTTGAAACATCTGGAACTTCATTATTGTGCTTTTCCTACTTTGGAATTTTTTAGTAGTTTTCCAAATCTATCGAGCTTAGAATTGTAGTCTGTCAATTTTCTAACCGGTACAGTTTGGAAGTTTATTGCTGGTTGTTCCTTAATTGAGTCTCTTAAAATGGATCGTGCTACTACAAACGAGATGAGACTATGGGATATTGCAAATCTTAGGAATTTTACGAAGTTATATTTGTCATTCGGTATTTCGAATGTTGTGATGACAATCACAACATCCAATATCTTTCACGACAAGTCTTCTAACTCTTGATCCGCACATTCGATTTCCGAGATTGCACGGTAAGACCAATTTGAGTTTTACACTTCTAATTTTACAATGTTAAAGATATGTCTAACAAGATTGAAATTTAATCTTTAAAACTTGTTGTAGTTCATACGGGAAGCTAATTCTAGGATGAATGTCTTTATGCCCTTTGTATCCCTGATTAACCTTAGGCTGACCATAATCGATTTTGGGAATAGTGTTAGGGTATCGCTCATCATTGAAATGATTCATGGATCTCCAAATCTGAAAATGCTAGATACCGAGTAAGTGTAATCTTGTAATGCATATATATCAAATAAACATTCATAAATTGCCATGTTTGTGTATCTCAATACTATTTGATTTTGCGAGTTGCATACACGCTTAGTGTTCTAGCTTTGGAAAAAAATTCAAATGTTGTGATGAAACACAATCAAGCATGGGCGACTCTGATTGTGGTGTTTGAGCTTTTCCTAGACCGAGGCGTGAATTAACTTTAATAAAGTTTATACTTGCGTGTTCCGGTCGCTAAAGACAATCTATATCAAGGTCATCGATTGGAGTAATGATGGGAATGAAAATATCGGGATGAACTGGGAGTTGGATAGAAGTCGTTGAAACTCCACCGAGCTTCCTCACACCGTAGTGGCGTAGTTCTTTAGTGGATGTAGTTTATGTATGGATTGAATACCCTATGACAATTCATCTTGCAAAATAGTATTTTCGTATTTGTTTATATGGTGCAGTTAAATTTAGCTTCTTCATATGTTGTTGGTTGTGCGTATTGTTGGTGATGCAAGTTTGACATTCAAATTCAAACTTCCATTCAACATTTCAATTTGATTGTAGAAAGTAAAACTGTAATCCGTGAGTCAAAAAACTTTAGCATTTCCATTTTACTTTAGTTAGTCAACATTCAAAATGGTGAATGAGCATTTTCTACTTGCATTTTGACTTTGTTAAAGTCAAAATTGCAAAACCATTAGTCAATATTTGTTAGAGAGTTTATTGATATGCTTTGCAAGTTTGACTTTACAAAGTCAAACTTTTAATGGTTTTGTGTTGTTTAATCTTCAACTAAATTGTAGTATACGTAACTTGGCAAATTGAGGGACCAATTGTGTATTTTAAAGTGATTATTGGGCGGGAGTTTTAAGTATTACAACGGCAACCCAAACAAATTCAGGGACCAAGTGTGAAAAAAAGTCACTATTAAACCCCTTGACCATCTCTACCCTGAGACGCTATTTACTTGTGCACACGAACCAATAAAACCATCCACCACTTTTTCCACACACAAAATTTCCAATGGAACATTTCCCTATTTTGAATGAACTCATGGAGATTGTTGGTTCATCCAACTTAAATGATCGTATGGCCGTGTGGTTTGGAGAAGATGTTGCACAAGAAGGGAAAGCTAGTTCGTGAGTGCATTGATCATCTGAAGAAGGGCATCATCAAGCGTAGGGAGCTGATTGAAGAGAATGAAGCTTTGGGACCTCGGATATAGCACTTGATAGTTTGGATGGGCTGAGGAAAGCCGTGCTAGGCACATCGACCTACTTGTTCGATTCATAAAGATTTTTGGTGATCTTGATGAAGGTATTCGTATCAACGAAGGTTATGTTAAGAAAATGGTGAGCATAATGACTAAATTTTGGGTTATGGGGTAGATAAAGGATCAAGATCCTCTCGAGTTGTATAACACAACTTGACTCGAGTTAGGCGATTGTGAGCCATTGGATTTAATCCAATGGCTCAAATCAAAGAACTTTTCTGATTTGAGCCAATTGGATTAAATCCAATGGCTCATAAGTCTAACGAGTCAAGTTGTGCTTCCAACTCGAGAGGATCTCCTCCGTAGATAAATGGGGTCTTTTGGGTGCTAGTTTTGGGAATATAGGTTGTTAAAGGGTATGTAAATTGGATCTTTTGTTCGGTTGTTGGTCATGGTTTGATCTAGTTGTTTCGCTTTTGTAACCAACTATATGAATGATGAAATATTATCTAAGTTTTATGTATTTAATCTGTTCTTGTATTGTGATATTGGGTGTATTGTTTCTAATTAGTATCAGCAAAACCAAACATCCCCTTGTATCAAGAAACCAAACACCCCCTTGTATCAGCAAAACCAAAGGCAGTGGTTTATAAATATGTGTTGAAAATGGAAATGCTTTAGCCCTAAATCATAATGTATTGACAATGGTGTATTGTTTAGGAAGAAATTGGTGTGGTGTTAGTGTTGACAGTGGGATTGAACACGCTCAATGCCCCAAATTGTAACATCTTGAATTTTGACTTATCCAAGTCAAACAAATTTATGAAATGCCACAAATTGTAACTTACGATTGTGGTATGACTTGAGTAACTCAAACCTATTAAGAAATGCACAACGATTTCAATCGGTTTACAATGCACAACCAAACACTATTAATTACATAAGAACCCAATTTTTATTGATCGATTTCATGTTCACAACTACTACAAAGTTTTCTATCATCTAAACATACACTTAGGGTGTGTTTGTTTCATTAAGATGTTTTCGGTCAAAATCTGACTACCACATCTTATTGGTAAGAGGTGGCTAGAAAGTCTAAATCTGAACCAAATAATGTTGTTTGTTTTGTATAATTGTTCGAATGATTTTAAGTGCTCGTTTTGCAATTTGTTTATTAAACCAACGAATGCGATAATAAGTAACTTATGTAAATATGGAACAAGGCTTTTATCATAAATATAACATAATTAATAAACAATCAAATATATTATATAAAGTTTACAAAAGCAGTAAGAGCGCAAGAAGACAAGTCCCCACCTCTTCTTGAGTAAGATGTTATATGTCTAACTCGGGTCTTACTCAAAAAAAAAACAAACAAGCAAAACGTCGCCTCCTCTTCTTCGGTAAGAGTAAGAGGCTAGTAAGATTTTTTTTAAAACAAATACACCCTTAGCTAGACCCACAACTCTCCTATCATCATTTTCATTCATTTCCTCCTTTCCTTAAGATATTTAAACAAAATTTCCGATTTTTAATTCTTTTTCCTAATCGTTAACCTTTGATAACCCGATATCGCCTCTTCTTTCTCCTTCTTAACACCCGATCCTTTTCATTTGGGCAATCTTCTTTACTCAACGAACTCAACAAAGCCTTTTCCTTATTGTTTTGTGCCATTATTGTTTTTTTGCTTTGGGTAGAATGTGTGTTGCTTATATTTAGGGTTCAATGTCTTCCTGTTATTTACGATAATTGTGTGTTGTTGGTACTAACAGGGTTGAGGGTTGGGTTAGATTTAACTAAGACATGTTATAATTGTGAATAGTCTATTATACCCTCGATGTATAAACAGAAAAGTAACGTTGACTTTGGCAATTCTGGTCAAGGGACTTGTTTAGACTATAAAAACCTTGTTTTGAACTACCGGCGATGAAAATGCCAAATTTTAGTTCAATATGATGTTTGTGAACAAGATTAGAGACCAACAATGTGTTTTGGTCAAATATGTATTTTCTTGATATGAGCAAAACCCCATTTTTGCTAATGAATTCCTTATATTTCAACTTTAGTACCAATAATCATAAATAAAAATTTGTGAAACACTTTATAAAAAATCATGAATCACTGCTAGTGAATTGTCATAAAATGGTTTGTAACTTTTATATCCGAAGTGTGAATCTAACCAATAAAATACGAAGCAATTGCTTTGACTTTTTATCATTTACTTGAAACTTGTATTAAAGTATCTAAATGTTTTGTAAGGTTTTCTTTCACTTTTTTTTTTTTTTTTTTTTTTTTTTAACTAAATTTGATAAGAAAACTTTATTGCAATTCATACGTCTTTTAGTTTTCTTGGCATACATTAACTAAAACAAGTGAACATTTTCTTAATTAATATATTCTGAATAGCATCTTGTTTTCTTAAAGAAGATAGCATCACATGTTGTAGAGAGTATATGTTAACATTCTTTCATAAAAAGCAGCTAATTTCATTTCGTTTACCTCTAAATTCTAGATGCATCTGTGATTCTATTTCTTTTTGTTTTACTTGTTCTTGATACAGAGTTAGGAAGTTTCTAGTCAAGAAGAAAGTACAGACGTGTTACTTGGAGATTGCTTTAGTACAACAAAGTTGTTGTAGCATGTGTATTATACAGATACGTTTTGTACATGTAATGTATTGAGAGGGTGAACAGTAAAACATGAAACACACTTCAGCCAATGTTAGTTTGCCACATCTTTTTTTTTGTACTGCCATTTTGTATACAAAGCCAATGGACCAATTAAATGGTGACAACATGCCATGTATCAATACATTTTGTATACACCCCACAAATGGTGGTTAGTATATATATATATATATTAATGGTGGTTAGTATATATATATATAATAAGAAAAATTCAGAGACTGCACTTTTCAAAAAGGTTTGCTCAGCTTTGACTTCAAGGCAATCAACTATCATAGATACCCGACACTATCAAATTTCACAAGTCATAACAAATATAAAAAAACAATTCATGCTTTCAATATTCCTTTTTAACCATGACATTCAGTTTTCCATCAATTACATACAACTATTTATATATGCAGTCATATATGTATATAGTTGTATAATTTACCAAATTATAGTTATCTTTTCCAAAGAAACTATCAACTATATTAGCTAATTCTGAATTCATGCTTCCTAGATTTTTAAGATATGAATTACCATTCCAAAATAACTTTTTACTTCAAAAATACTCAAAGTTTTATAAATGCTCACTTTTGACACTCTGACCGATAATATAGTCTCTCTACTCATAAAAATCTCTTAAACTGATTGAAATATAAAGTGAATACTTAATTTGGAGCAAGCAAAATAAAAATGTAAACACTTATACTAGATGACAGGATGTTTTTATTGATGAAAAACAAGGAATACTTGGGTTTCTAACACGTTTCTTTGTAAATCGTGTTCCTATTCACCTTCAACATCTCAACCAACTAGTCAAAATCCATATGCTTGCGAAACACTTGCTATATGTATCAAAGTCTCATGGATACCAACTGGAAAACACTGCTCGATTAATCTTAAATATCTAACAACGATAAGCGCGAACGTATAAAAATCACCCGATTCGACTAGTAATAATTGCACTTTTCATTACTATGTTCTTTGGTTTCATCACTTTTTCATTACTATTTTCCTATATATGCGTCACGATCTTTGCTAGTTCCAATTTCATCACACTCGAGTTTTGTTAAAATATCTCATATAACGTGCTTCAAACCATTTGCTACATTATACCCTTAACTTTACCTTAATGAGATAATCTTCCTCAAGTAACAAATAACAAGTATTTGATGAAAATAAGAAACAATTGTTATAACTAATTTGTAATCAAGGATTTGAACATTTTCATGTATCTTGATTCTCTCAGTCCAAGCAACAATAAACAATGAGAAATCCATGCATCAGATTATTATCATCGTTACCACTTACTAGGATTAACTAATCTTAGAGTACCGGCCGCATCGTCAAGCCCCAATCCTAAACTGGGTTTGCCTTCTTCTTACTCCGTATAAAGTAAATAGGTCTCGTGTTAGATGTCTTTTGAATTAACAACTTGTAATGCCGTTGCACTTTCTGATTTACAATTACGTTCTCTAATATCTCAGGATCAAATCAAAGCTCATAATTATATCTATATTATCTATGAAGAGTCCTCTAATTTTCAAGTTTGTTATATAAATAATTTCTCCTGTTGTAGTTCGAAAAAGATTAAGATTCATTTAAGTTTTCCCATAAGTTACAAACATGGCTTGTTTAAATCTCTTTAAAACTTACTTCAACCCCTTTCCTCTCACATTTGTCAAAAGTCTCACTTTTACTAGTACAGTACTTTGATGATATCTCGTGTTGTAGTACTTAATATATCACACTTCGTATTTCACCTTCTAAATGAAATTTTAATCGTGTTGTTTAGGTAACGTCTTGTTTTTAATCTATAAGGAAGACCAGTATTGTGTTTCTAACGAACTAATGACTTTTAGGTCTACAACTAATCGGTCGACTTTCAGATAGAATCTACATGCACGCACTTCAGCTTTATATGTGTCGCCACCATTGAGCGTTTTATCTTACGTCGAAGGATGCTAATAAACTGATTATACACATAGCAAGTCTTTTCAGTTTTAATGTTATCCTCACTTTAGTTCACTATATCTTACTTTTAACACATCTTCGTTTTCAGCAGTAAATGTAAAATCATAGCTCTTTCTTATTTATTTCATTTATTTGGAGAATTTACTGTTTATCTAATTGTTCAAAGTATTTACTACTATATAATGTTTGGCTTGATTGTTAAACAAACATGATTCCATCGACCAAATAGGTCTACAATATAATTCGTTAACCGACTTTCTGTTAGATTCTAGGTGTAGTTAGAACTTTATGTCGTCACCATTGAATGTTTTATATTACGTCGCGTCAAGGATGCTAACAAGTTTGTAAATTTAGCATCTTGATTTTAGTTGTAATGGTTATCCATCTTTCGGTTCTTCGGGGTGTGTTCGATGTAGAGCATTTAGGAGCACTTTGGAGCGGTGATTGTTGAGCGTTGTAATTTTGTAGTACTCATTTGGCAAACAACAATTAGTTTTATCTTTTCTTTTTGAAATGTACATTTTCCAATCATTTTTAAACGTTGAACAGTTAATAGCTATTTTATATATTATGATTACAACTACAGTTATATTATCAAAAAAAAAAAAAAAACAAGAAAAAAAACAAAACTAATGCTCACAGATAGTGTTACTTTTACCATACACACCCGTATCTCGCTTTTCACCACACCCACGTTTTTATCTCTTTCTATTCACTATGTATCTTACTTCTAATGTATCTTCATTCGAGTTTTCTTTCTAAAATTTATTTCCGTTATTTAAAAAAAAAAATTGCTTGGAGAATTTATCATTTACGTTATTATTCAAAGCATTTTACACACAAATTTTAGACTTGATTATTAAATAAACACTAGCATATGACCATGAGATGCGGCGATGAGTGTCTTCTGTGACTAAATTTTCACCGAACAAATGTTATTTTGTTTTGGACGGTTGGATTTCATATTTATGTTTTAAAAGCTTAATTAAATTGTATATTGTGGTTAAATAGTTGTATATTTTGGTGAAGGAGTGTTTTTAATAGTGTATTAATTGTATGTATTGAATAATGTTTTTTTTGTTTTATTTGTGCTTTAAATACTTGTAAATTATGCTTATTTACTTGTATTTGCTTAAAAATCTATTTTTAGTTTATTTATGTGTGGAAGCTTAATTATATCGTACTTTGTGGTTAAAAAGTTATATTTTTGGAGGGAGGGTGTTTTTAATAGTGTATTAATTGTATTATATGAGTATTGTGTTTTAGTTTTATGTGTGCTTTAGATACTTGTAAATAATGCTTATAAAGTAGTACTTGCTTAAAATTCTATTTATGATGGTATTAGAATAATAAATAGGAAGGAAGTGTCTTCTCCATTATAAGTAGTATAGATAATTCATTAAACATAAAATTACTTAATTAATCTATAATTAATCGACGATTTCTTGATTGAATATACTCGCCTTTGAACATTAAGTTATCAATGTGGAGCAGTTTATCTTACCATGGGCGCTAACAAACGATATATTTTTAACGACGGCATTATATTAATCTAGAAAGCGAAGCAGTTACAATAAGGAAAGGTTATTGATTAAATTTCCTAACCATCGTATCCCCCTTAAATAGAACTTAGGATTTTTAGATGAAATCCACAAAAACAATTATATCACTCAAGAGTATCTTAGTGGCAAAAGGGCTTGTGACTATGCTCTAAAATATGTGAGGTTTCAAGTTCAATTCTTACTAGGTGCAAACAACCTTGAAGTGGCCACGTCAACCTCCTAAAAAGGAGGCATTACAGGTTTGAGTTTGTGTGGTGGTGGGTTCAAACCCCGTGGATTAGTCGGCTAAAGATTGAAAACCATGGTTACCAAAAAAAGACCGAAAAGATCAAAGCATTACGGAGTGCCATATTGACCACATCATCTTAGTTGCGACCTTCCGCATTTTAGTCTTATCCTTCTTTGACACATGACTAGCATCTAAGTCGATAGCCACTCCACAATATTAGAGAACTCCGAAATATCCAAATCACACTATCTTGTCAATAAAGCCCAAAGATCACGTGCCATCCCGCAAGAGAAGAAAAGATGATCTCGTTCTACATGCTCACCACACACGGGACATAATAGAGGAAAACATCAATTCCTTTGGTTGAAGTTTATCCGACTCAATCAACATATAAAGGCGTTAACTTTTATAGGAACACATCTAATCCATCTAGTAGGCTTCAAGCCATTTAAAATATGCTCGTCAATATGCTTTCGAGTAGAAGCAATAGTAAAACATGTAGAATCTAAAGCCTATTTCCATCCGTCCCTAGAATCCGAGAGCATCACATCACGAATAACACCATCAAATATGTAAATTGGTTTGATTCAACACCACCTCTCGGTAACCTCCTAAGAGCATTATTCAATATGAAATATTGATATGTTGAGCTACCGTACACTTTTACGTACATTGTTTATTCCGTCGAGGCATAAACACGAGGAACAAAACTTTTAGCATACGTTTTTGTTAATAATATATTTGTTAATAAGTCCAATAGATTATCCATGCTTTTATTCATTATATCTAACTTCTAACCTTCCTCAATTAATCTCTTTCTAATTTTGTGGAAAACAAGAAAAGGGTTGAATGGTTTTAGTCCTCAAAACTTAGTTTGAAACTTATTAGACTAATAGTAATAAGACCACACTAAGACCACCACATCATTGCTACCTCAACTTTCTCTCTACTAGACCAAACACTCATAGTAAGGGGACCGCATATGTGACCGAACACTTTAAAAAAATCATTCATTAAATTAAAAATACAAATTAAAAACATACGAAATTTAAAAAACAATATGAAAATTAAAAAACTTAAACTGATAGTCTAAATTATATCGCTCCTTGATCTTTTAATTTGCTTCAGGGACAACACTATCGTTAGTTGTTTTCCGATTAATGTCATGCGGTTCATTGTAAAACATGATGTCTTTCTCGAATTTTTCTTGTTGAAATTCAAATATTTGAAGTTGTAGCTCTAATTCCTTTTCCTTTCTTTAAGCCTCTATTGTTAATTTTTCCACTTACAAGCTTTAGCCTCTCCAATTCCGCTTGCTCCCGACACCTTTGATTTTCCAATTACAATTCCCGCTTCTTTATTCTCAAATACTGAGGAGGATTCTTTCTCGATTTAAAATAACGTTGCGACCTTTGTGAATTCTTGAGCAACGCGTCAACAAGACCGAGGATCGGCGGTTGAATATTCGAATGGGAAGTGGAGTATGATGCTTTATTCTTAGACTTGTCTCGACATTGGTGAACCTCTCGAACCTCTATATCATTTGAATTCGTTGCTTGTCGTTCAGATCCAAACCAATATGTGCTGAGTCCGAAGTGCCATGTGAAGTGGTTTATGATGTCCTCGATTTTTTGGAACCAAATTTTTTGTTTTTGAAAAACTTTGGCATTTCTACATATTTCCATTTGCTATGGTCCTTCAAAATCTCCCAGCATGCATTCATTATGCAAGCTGAATTGTAAATAGCACGATATTGGTTTGGCATTTCTGCAAGCCTCTATTGTTCAAAATTTTCCTCTTATGCAAGCTTTAGTCTCTCCAATTACGCTTTCTCCCGACGCCTCTGATCTTCCAATTTCAATTCCCGCTCCTTTATTCTCAAATACTCATAGGATGATTCTTTTCTCAACGAAAATTACAACGTTGAGAACTTTGTGAATTCTTGAGCAATCGTCAACAAGACCGGGATCGGCAGGAATTGAAGATTCGAGCAGGAACAGAGTATGATGCTTTTTAGACTTGTCTCGACCCATTGGTGAAACTCTCGAACCTCTATATCATATGAATCCACCGCTTAGTGCTCGGATCCAAACCAATATGTACAGAGTCGAAGTGCCACGTGAGGTGGTTTCCGATGTCCTCGATTTTTGGAACCAACTTTTTGGTTTGGAAAACTTTGGAACTTCTACATATTTCCATTTGCTATGGTCCTTCAAAATCTCCCATCATGCACTCATTGTGCAAGCGAATCAGTAAATAATACGATACTCGTTCATCGCTTCTTGATATATAGTATTGTCACATGCTCCACTCGGTGCCTCCTTTACGCTATTTTAAACCTCATAAAATCGACTAACTTTAGGACAAATCTTATTTTTCCATTTGCGGTTATCGGAATCGTAGCTTATTTTCGCTTCCCATTTCCTTCTCAAAGTATATTACTATTTCCGTCAAAACCCGTTTGCCTTTTAGCATTTCCTTCAATGCTATTCTCGACACAAAGTTATCTCTTCCACAAGGCTCCATATATCATTTGAATCTTTGTCATTATTCTTTGATGGTTGACGCCTTCTCGTATACTTCCTTTTGACGGGCGCAATAACATCCTCGACGGGTGAGTCGACTTGAAAGGGTTGGGATGGACCTTCCGAAGGTTGATCAAATAACGGATCAAAATTATCATCAAGATTTAAAAGGTTAACTAGATAAAAAGGTTGAGATTTGTATGATGGTGATGCCATGTGTGGATAATATCCGTATTGATGGTATAACTTGTAACACCCCCAATTTCGTGATACGCAACGGAATTCAAACGGGTGTTACTTCATGGCACAACATCATAACAATAGAAACGAACTCTAATGGAGTCGTTTAAAGATTTATTATTCGATTTATATAAATATCGAGTTTACAAAAATGAGGTCCCAGTTGGTTCCATTGTTTACAAAATACATTAAATGGGTTTCGAATGATAATAAAATTTATAGCCTTCTTCAAGATCCTTGCTCTTCCGTGCCGACTTCCGACATTATGGACACGAAATACATGCTTAAAACTGTCAAGACAAAGGTTGAGTGAAATTCATAGAGTTTGTTTGATGGTTGAACACATTATGTTGGTAGTGTGAGCTATAGACTCACACCAATAGTTTGAAAACAAAACAGATATTATTGCACTAAGCTCATGATACCGAAACGTTAACAATTTGTCATATAATAGTAACCGATGCCCTAATAGGTAATTTGCCATTAAACCTATGGATCTTCAATAGAGTGCGTTTGTTTGCGGACTGGTCAAACAAGCGGGATTTGTCATTCCCGATAGATCTATCCACATTATTCGCGTTCACTCGCAAGTGATTAATGGTTCATGATAATAGGGACTTTGGCAATAGTGTACTTAGTGCAACTAATATATTCAAATATAATTTGAAAGCAATGTATTCGATTTAAAATAAAGCATGTATCTCCCCCAAGGGTTTGTAAAAAAATTAAGTAATAGAAAGTGGGGCTATGAACTCACCTCAGAGTAAATGATATCAAATGTATAATAAGAATGATGGATATGCCGTGAGAACTTATACAAGCAACAACTTTTGGCTTTCAATAAGAAAGGAGTAACTAGTAAGGATCGGACTTTGATTGAACACTTAGGACTTCGGATTGAGCTAGCTTTCTACACCTTGGCACCCTTGCAATCTTGAAGAGTTGGTGATGAAGTATTAAGTTACTTGAGTAGATCTAAACTCAAGAAGATCACTTAAACTTGCTAGAGATTTGATGTAGTAGCTTGATCTTTTGGAACTTCCTTGCATAAACTTGGAGTTTATAGATCAAATGATGGAAGATATGGTGGATTTGTTATATGAACGACCCAAAACAGATTATGAGGGTTCTTAGGATGCATATCACTTGCTATTTATAGGAGGGTAAGTTTGGTTAACCATATATTGGGTTAAATATTAACCATGGTTAAGTTAGGACACTTGTAAAGATCTAAATGAACCATGGTTAGGATGATGCCGCCAAAATGATGACTCCCCCCCCCCCTAAGTCGGCCATATAGTGATAAGATGACTTAGGCGGATAGTTTTGATCTTATCTTGAGTTTAGAGCATGATTTGGTTCCGTTAAATGCCAACCGTAAGTCGTTAAGCCATAAAGCGAAAAATCGGGTGTCGTAAAAATCTGAAACTTGTAGGAATGATGAAACTCATCATTATACTCCATCTAAAAATATAAAATGGGTGATAAGTCTCATTGGGTGCAAAACGCCGCTTAAAGTCGAAATCTGGTCCAAAACGTAATTCGCAGTTTATCGAAAAGAACAAAATTTCGGGAAACGACCGTGAATTTATTTAGAGTAGACTAAAATTAGTCTAAAAGTGATATGAGATGTTAAAATGTGGTTTTCATCATCTGTTGGATAACTTTACGATTATTCGTGAAGTTTAAAAGTTACTGCGATTTAAGCAAAATGTAGAACGTACAAGGTTAATTCCTTTATGGTCAAAGGAGGAGGAAATATGTTTGACTTTTTCAAAAATGTAAAAGTGTCAAAAACATATTAGAAACACAATCAGGAATCGTTAAGTGCGGATGTAAATAGAATTGTTTAAAACGTAACTTTAGTTTTGTTTTGTGCTGGGCTTATTTGGTAACATAAAATAATAAATCTTAAAAATTCTCAAATTAATCATGAGTGCTCTAAAAATTTATCTGATGCGGGGAAAATTATCAGAGTTGATTTTTGTTATGCGCGTGATGTTTAAAAGGTGGACAGTCCAAAACGAAACTTTAAAATGATGTTTTCTTAATAACTTTTGCGAAAATGATCTAACGATTGTCGAACTCTCAGGTTATTACTAAAATAATTTATCTTACGAGAATGTGGATTAAAAATTTTACGGGATGAATAGTGAAAGTGAATAGTAATGTGAATAGTAAATTCTAAAAATGAAAAGTAACCTAAAATGCGGGTGGTTACAATCTCGCCCCGCAATGGGAATTCGTCCGAATTCGGTGTGTATATCCGATGTTGAATTGTCTAGGAAAATGTGGATGTATGCGCCAATTCTAATCTTTGCTTCTCAAGTTTCGGTCATAAAAGGTGTTATATACCATGTGGCTTAAGTTGATAATCTAAAGGGTTTGTTAAAATCTTATAGAGTTCAATATACCTAAAGTTTGGTTTTCGATTCTCAAAACGAATCATATCTTATTATATCGAGGCTATCAATAAAACCTTAATTTCTAACATGTAGTTTTTGGTGATAGTGTGCGGCATGGAGCCTAATTTATATTTGTATAGTTTCCTTAGTTGTTTCGTGGGTGATCTCTGAACACCTTAGCCCATCAGTTGGTTAACTAATACTTTCGTCTATATAGTGCCTCAAAATGGAATAGTTTTGTTGTTGTTAGGATAACTGTTGTTAATCAAAGGTGTAAGATATTGTTGATGTGAAATGGTTTGTAATGATGTGATAACTGTCGTTGTAGGGAAAGTCTTGTTAGTGACAAGTGATTATCCAAACTATTTCCAAAGTTGATCATGTCTTAGGTGGTTTCGGGATGAAGGCTATAGTGTTTCTGTTTACTAGTTTTTGAAAGAAACGTGGTACAGTGAAGTTTTACATACTGAATTTCAATGGGGTTCAGATAATGATGTGACATGTTGACGATTAGAAGAGTGTAGCGTAAGTTTACCATTATTCTTAGGTAGAGATGTCAAGTTTGTTTTAAAATCAAAAGTGAATTTTAAAGGAATATGGCGGAATGATAGCTTTGAAACCTAATCAGGCTAGTACTTTTAAGAAATGACGAGAAGATTTGATGACTATCCCAAGATAGTAGTTCGGATTATCTCATGTATGAAAATTTCAAGAATGAAATTAGGTAGTATAAATAAGATGTTAAGATCTCGCGAGTGGTAAAACACTATCGCGTCTCTAGATCTTTTAATGAATTCTCGTGGTTTATTGAGTTTAAGTAGGAAATTAACCCAATATAACCCTTGTATAACTATTTGATGAGTGTGTAAATACTCATCATTTTTGTTCCTTCTACACCGCAAAACAGTCAAAACAAATAAAAACACTTTGAAAAGTCTCAAAAGACGTAAAAATATTTAGATCGTATTTTATGCAATAATTGTCAAAATCTAGTCCCCGGTTATTCAAAACATGTAATTTTTCATAAAATGCCCTCAGGGAGTTTTCAAGTTGTCAATATTACCCTTATAAAGTTCAATTTTGCAAAATGGCAACTTTAGTCCTCAAGTTTCAAAGATTGATGAATTTACCCCTGGACATTTTAAATTGGAAAATTAATATTTTTGGTCCTTTGGTAATTTAAACTTGTCAAAATGGTCCTTATAATAAATTTTGAAAATTACAATTTCGGTCCCTCAAGATTGGATGAATTGCAAGAATGGTCCTTGTGTTAATAGCCAAATCCAAACCGACCCTAGCCAAAACCCCGTGAACCCCCTTATTTGAACCCTTTGCCTATTAATAAAATCTCGTCAACTCCCCAACAACCCCACCCTTTCCCTCCTTTTTTCTCGCCTTTCTAATACCCAAACACAAACCCACCAACTCTGCAAAACCACTTCATCACCACACCTCCAGCTCACAACCCCTCACCTTATCCCTTCCACCTCAACAACAAAACAAGAAGCATTAATTGCTTCTTCTTCCTTACAAGTCATCAGGTCCAATTGGCAAGAGTATGTTTTGGCGCTAAAAATCCATCAACGGCTAAAATGAGCCCAAGTAATCCAACGGCTCTAAAAAGTGGTGGGAAAAGCTGAGAGGACAAGTGGGAATATTTTCATTCATAAATAGAAGGAAGAGAAGGAGGACAAAGGAGTAGTGTAATTTTCTAATTTTCTTGTATGTCGCTTTAATTTTAATGTCTTAGTTAAAACTTCTTAAATTGTAATTTCGGTTCTATGTACTAAAGTTAAGTGTTTGACCACTTGTAATTCAATTAAAAGCATTAATTCAGAGTTTTGTTCAAAATTCTTGTTTTTCAGTTTTCTTTAATTTATTCAGCCTTAAATAATCTAAACCCAGGCTTCAATAAGCCTTATTATAACTCCAATGAGCTAACTAAAGCTGTGTGTAGCTTTTAGTGAGCTCAATTTTAAGTTTTAAGCAATTTTTATCTCTGGTCAACAAAAGTCAAAGGAGGGGAGAAATTGGACCTTGGATATTGCAGTAAGCTTGGATACAGTTCTGTGTGACTTTTGAACCTGTTTAAATCATTTGCAGGCAACATTTAAGGTTTCTACCTTTGAACTTAAATTTTCAGTTTTTTTTAGCATAAAAATAGCTTTTTAGTAATTCAATTGATGTGTTGTTATTATTGATGTTTATCTGCTAATTTCAGTTCATTTTATCATAATCTAGTCTTAGGAATCAGTCTAATGGCTTAAAACTGTCTTATGCTTTGAAAATCTCAAAAAGAACTATTTAAAGTAGTGTTTGGTGTAAGCTAGCATTTGGAGTTCTGGTGCTTATCAGTGGTTGGACTCTGTTGATTAAGTCTCATTTAGAATCACTATAGTCATTAGAGTAAGTATTTTGCATATTAGAATAGCAATAGTCAAAATAGCTTGAAATCTGCTCTTAGGCTTGAATCTGTTTGAGACAGAACTCAAATAGGATAGAAATAGGTTTAGATCTCTTAATTTTAGCTTAATAAAGTTTGTTTGTAGCTTAATATATCATACTCATCAGATTAAAAGCATTAGAATTCCAATTTAGTCAAAGTTTGCATAACTGTGCTTAATAGTCAAAAGTGTCAAAAGTGGTTTTTCACAAAACTTTGTGGAATTTTCATTGATTCGTTTTTTGTTCAAATTAAGTGATATTTTGGGATTTTCTAGTTCAGTTGGTCTATTGTTTGAAACTGATTTTTCTGAATTTTTTATAAAACTTTTAAAGCTTCAAATCAGCTTGTGTTTCGGCCATAAAATCCCCTGTGCACAAATTCAGCTTAAACTTAGTATGCACAGGCATTTTGCAGAAGCTCTAGAAAGCTTATTATAGCTTCTCTAAGGCTAAATTTCGGTACAACTGATCTTTGGTTGGTGGTCTTGAGGTCCACAGAACTGGTTTTCACTTTGGCTTATTAGATAAGCTGGCACATGAGCTTAAAGTAGCTGCTGTAGGGCCGTTTGGCATATAGTTGTTAGAATCTGGTCTCGAGCTTTTTTTCTGTAGCTTGAGCTTTTTAGGTCCCCATCAGTTGCATTAGCTCATTTTAGGTTAGATTTAGGCTGTAGTAGCTTATGGTAGCTTTTGGATAGCTTATTGCTTATTTCAAGTGCTTATTCAAACTGCTTATTTGCCCAATTCAGCTTATTAGTGGGCTTATCTAACTTTTTATATTTTTCCCAGGCTTAGTATAATATTTTAGATTTTCCATAAGATTTTCAGATTTTTCCTAGCTCATTTAGTCATTTTCTTATTTAATATTAGTTTTTAAGTATTTTTAAATCATTTTTTAATTAATAATAAATACATATAAAGTCTAAAAAATATATTTTCAGTTTTAACATTAGTTTTATAATATTTTAGATTTTTCCAATTTATAATTTCATTTTTTTAGGTTAATTTCCTATTTTCTTGTATTTTAATGTATTTTTAAATAATTAAAAATAGTTTTTAATTAATAATAATTAGATAAATAGTTTTAAAAAAAAGAAAAAAAAAATAATTTTCTTTTTCCAATAATTCTCTTTTATTATTAGGATTGCAAAAATATCATTTTCATATCCGTCGGTGTTTTATTCTTTTAAAGTTACGTTTTATAATTTTACGTTTACGTAAAATTCAGTAAACGTATGCGTTTTAGGTTTTAATCGTTAAACGATTTTAAATATAGAATTAAAAGGACTTCAAAGTCTTTATTAGATTTAATTTCCTTAGTGTAATCAATCATAAACCCTTTCCTGCTCAATATTCACCCGATCACCACGCTGCTTAGCTATTCAATCGCATGACTCGTTGGGACTTAACGACCGGAAACACTAAACTCCTCCGGACTTAATTGCATTTTGTTCGAAATGTTTGACTTTATCGTTGACCATTCACAAGTGGTTGACTAATAAAAGATAGACCGCTCGAGCTAATCAAATTTTGGCGCCGATTCGGGAGTCATGCTAATAGTCTTACGCTTAATGATTAGTGATTTGAATATTCACCCTTGTTCATACAATCTATATATATTTATATTTTCTTATAAAATTCAAAAATCCAAAACATCTTAAACCATAAAACCCGGAAAGATTCTTCTTTCCCATTTTCATAATTCCTCGACTCGAGATTTCTTAGAGTTAACTCTAGTGTATGCGCACCCGCCTCTTCTAGGTCCGTGAGCCCATTTCGTGAGCTTGTCGATTCCAAGAAGGCGATCCAGACGTTCGCCCCATCACCGGATCCGAGATCCGGATTGCTCGCACTACTTCCGCTATCATGGCGGATGAACGTCCTATGTGCGAAGCTTCTCCAAGCACCCATCAATGGGTATGGAGATGCTATTGTTATTCAAGCCATTGTGGTCGAAAATTTTGAACTCAAAACCGGGTTACTAAATCTTGTAACCTCAAGTCAATTCTATGGTTTTGAGAGGATGATCCTCATGCTCATATTCGATGGTTTAACAAGGTTGCATCTACCATCAAATACAAGAATGTCCCCACCGATGTCACAAACTTCTTCTCGCCCATTTTCCTCGAGGACAAGCCCGGATTGGCTTGAAAAACAACCCCTCAATCGATCGAAACATGGGAAGACACGGTGAAGAAATTTGTGAACTAGTTCTATCCACCTTCTAAAACCACGAGTCTTAAAACGAAATCATCAAGTTCACACAAAAGTTTGATGAATCCTTCAATGAATCGTGGGATCGTTTTAAGGAGTTGCTCCGCAAATGTCCTCACCATGGTTTCTCCGAGTTGATGCAACTCGATACTTTCTATAATGGAGTGAGTCAATCGATCAAGATTCTCTCAATTCCTCCACCGGAGGAAATTTCTTGAGCAAAACCGTAAAAGAAGCTTTAGCGATAATTGAAAACAAGTCTAAAGTCCGCCCGCACGAAGCAAACCGGTTGTTTCCCAAGTCGGTGTTGGTCCTTCGCTTTATCGCTCGTGAGTCAATCTAGCACCGATGCTAAGATTGACAAACTCACTGAAGCAATTCAAGCTTTGGTTCTTCCAACCAAAAGAAAGTTTCTTTTCCACAAACTTCACCTCCGTCAAGTCAAGAAAGTGGAAGTATGTGTTACTTGCGGTGGCCCCATGCCTATTACAATCAGATGGCCACCGATGGTAACCCTTTAAGAAAACGCGTGGCGGGATTTCCAATTCAGAGGCAACCAATACCGTGCTCCCATGGACCCGAACCACCGCCCTAACTACTACCCTAGACCACCGGTTTCAACCAAAACCAAAACCGCAATCAAAATCGAATAGAACGAACCAAGGTTTTCAAAACCAAGGTAATTTTAGTCGAATAACGGTTTTCAAAATCAAAGTCAAAATTTCCAAAACCAAGGAAATCTTAATAGAAACCAAGGTCGTGGAAATTTCAACCTGTGGTATTTTCATGGCAATAATCAAGGAAATTTTCAAAATCAAGGCCCTAATCCGAACAATAGAGGACATAATTTTCCTAATCAAACTCAAGCCATTGTTCCAACTGGACCATCATCCGATGAGTTATTGAAGCAATTCATGAACTCCCAAGAGGAAATGAACAGTTGTTGGTTAGCCGATTTCGACATTAAGAAGTCTTTAAATGATCAACCCTGCTCGTGTACTTTACCTAGCAACACGATCGCTAATCCGAGGGGCGACGCAAAGGCGATCACAAATGTAAGTGGTGCTTCATATGATGGACCCGCTATTCCTACTACCTCTTCTTCTTCTCCCCGAAGGTAGTGGAAAGTGAACTCGAGGCGACAAAGGACCAAGTGCAACCCACTAGCTCACGAGCACAAAGACATGTCCATCCTCAAGTTGTCCCGAAACCCAAATCCAAACCAGAGTTGTTTTGAACCTCCCGTAGCTCCCGCTGAAAACCCCAAATCCAAAACTTCTATTCCTTACCCATCACGCTTAAATGAGCAAAGCTCCGCTAAAAGCCACCATCAAATGGAAACAAATTTTCAAAATTTCCAAGAACTACATTTTGACATAAGCTTTATGGATGCTATCATGCCGATGCCCAAGTTTGCATCAACTCTCAAACACATGTTAAGCAACAAGGAAAACTGCTTTGAAATGGCTAAACTCCTTCGAACGAGAACCGCCAAATAGCTTACATTAAAGAAGCTTCCCAAGCTTGGAGATCCCGGAAAATTTCTTCTACCTTGTGTTTTTCCAGAATGATTGAATGCTTTGCCCTTTCCGATCTTGGTGCAAGCATCAACTGATGCCTTATTCAAGATGGAAGAAACTTTCTTCCGTAACTTATTCCTACCGCATGACTCTTGAGCTTGCAGATCGCTCAATATCGCGTCCTCTTGGCATCGCCGAGGATGTATTCGTGAAAGTAGGAAAGTTCCATTTTCCACCGACTTTGTGGTTGTTGATTTCGATGCCGATCATCGAGTTCCCTCATTGTTGGACGAGGATTCCCGAGAACGGTCGTGCTCTCATTGATGTATTTGAGCAAGAAATCACATTACGTGTGGTAATGAATTTGTCACCTTTAACCTTGATCAAACTTCGAGGTACTCTCAAACTATGATGTCAATCGGTTAATCGAATCGATGTAATTGATATTGCTTGCAGGAGTACTCAAGTGTTTCTTGGTTATTTTCATAATTCGTGAGTGGGATCCCACCATCTTCTCAACCAATTATTGCCGATTCTTCCCCTCTTACTCCGTTTGAGGAGGTGACTTTTTTAGAAGAGATCGATGAGTTTCTTGCTAATGATGAATCGATTCACCGGAATTGATGATGGTGTTTATGATTCGAGGAAGATATCCTTTATCTTGAGCAATTGTTAAATGAAGATCCATTACCGCCACTCCTTCCAAGGAGATCACGATTGAAGAAATCAAATCCATACAAACATCTATCAAGAATTTCCCGAGGTTGAACTTAAGGACCTACCTCCTCATCTCGAGTATGCATTCTTGGAGGTGATGATAAATTACCCGTCATAATTGCTAAGGACTTAACGGAGGAGGAGAAGATCGCCTCATAAAGGTTTTGAAGTTGCACAAGCAAGCAATTGCTTGGAGACTCTCCGACATCAAGGTATTAACACTCGAATTTTGTACGCACAAGATTTTATTGGAGGATGATTTCAAACCAGCATCCAACATCGTAGAAGGGTGAATCCTAAGATTCATGAGGTTATCAAACAGAGGTTCTCAAACTTCTTGATGCCTGGTCTAATTTACCCGATCTCCGATAGTCCTTGGGTCACCCCATCCATTGTGTTCCAAAAAGGTGGCATAACTGTTGTCACAATGAAGAAAACGAGTTAATTCCAACTCGATTGGTTACGGATGGCGTGTGTGTATTGACTATCGCAGTTAAACGAAGCCACCAGTAAAGACCATTTTCCTCACCCTTCATGGATCGATGCTTGAGAGACAAGCAGAAACGAATACTATTGTTTCCTAGATGGTTTCTGGGTATTTTCAGATCCCCATTGATCCACGGATCAAGAAAAGACCACATTCACCGCCCATACGGAACTTACGCCTGCGCACGTATGCCTTTTGGCCTATGTAACGCTCCCGCACGCTCCAACGATGTATGATGGCAATTTTCCACGACATGATCGGGAAACAATGGAGGTGTTTATGGATGACTTCTCGGTCATTGGGGACTCATTTCAAACATGTCTCTCCATTTAGAAAAATGCTCAAACGGTGTGAAGACACCAATCTTTGTCTAAACTGGGAAAAGAGCCATTTTATGGTCAAGGAAGGAATTGTCCTAGGCCATAAGATTTCAAAAACGGGATTGAGGTTGACAAAGCGAAAGTTGATGTCATTGCCAATTGCCTCATCCTACTACCGTCAAAGGTATTAGGAGTTTTTAGGTCATGCCGGTTTTATCGCAGATTCATACAAGATTTTTCTAAAATCGCTCGGCCATGACTCATCTCCTCGAGAAGGATGCTCCTTTATCTTCTCACCGAGTGCATCAAGCTTTTGAAACATTAAAGAAAAATCTTACGAAGCACCCATTCTCGTTGCCCCATCGATTTACCCTTTGAACTCATGCGATGCAAGTGATTTTGCTATCGGTGCGATCTGGGCAACGAAACCAAGCATTTTCAGCCTATCCACTACGCGAGTAAGACTATGATCAAGCTCAAACCCATTACACCACTACGTAAAAAGAATTATTAGCGTGGTGTATGCGTTTGAAGTTTCACCATACCTAATCTTGACCAAATGCGTGGTGTATACGGATTACTCGGCTCTCAAATATCTCTTTGCAAAACAAGATGCAAAGCCGAGATTGCTCCGTTGGGTTCTCCTCCGCAAGAATTTGATATCATTATACGTGATAAAAAGGAGCCGAGAACCCGGCGATCATCCGTCCGCCTAGAAAACCCTCACCGTGATGTGTTCGAGTAAAAGGAAATAAACGAAACTTTTCCCTCTCGAAACACTCAACGTGGTTTCTTTTCATGGAGACTCTTCTACCCCATGGTTTCTCGACTTTGCAAATTACCATGCGGGTAACTTTATGGTGAAAGGGATGTCGTCCCAACAGAAAACAAATTCTTTAAAGATGTAAACATTACTCGGGACGACCCTACTTATTCAAAATTTGCGCGATCAAGTCATCGCGATGTGTATGGTCGAAGCAAATGACATTCTCAAGGCTTGCCATTCGACCTCTTGGGGACATCATAGCCCCAACTACACCGCCAAGAAGGTGTTTGATTCCGGATTTTATTGGCCCACGATTTACAAGGATGCTCACGAATTTGTCAAAACCCGTGACGCTTGTCAACGTCACGGAAATATCTCATAAAGAAATGAAATGCCGCAAAACGCCATTCAAGTGTGAGATTTTTGACATCCGGGGCATTGACTTTACGGGGCCATTTCCTTCATCTCGAGGAAATAAATACATACTCGTGGCGTTGACTATTTGTCAAAATGGGTTGAAGCGAAAGCTTTACCTACCAACGATGCCCGAGTTGTGGTGAAATTCTTAAAATCTCTTTTGCTAGGTTTGGAACCCACGAGCTATAATCGGTGATCGTGGTACGATTTACGCAATGACCGCTTTGATAGAGTCATGCAAAAGTATGGTGTAACTCACCGCCTCTCTCTCGTACCACCCCAAACAAGTGGGCAAGTGGAAGTTTCCAACCGAGGATTAAAAGAATTCGGAGAGGACAAGAGGCGAAACCGTGCCTCTTGGTCGGATAAGCTAGATGACGACTCGCCTTCCGTGCATTTTATAAAACACCCATCGGTGTACTCCATACAAGCTAGTGTACGGAAGGCGTGTCATCTGCCGATTGAGCTTGAGCACAAAGCATACCGGGCCTTGAAACATGCCAACTTCGATATTCAGATACCGGTGATCACCGAAAGTTCAAATGAATGAATTAAATGAACTCCGCGATCAAGCATACGAGAACTCTTTGATCTACAAAGAAAAGACAAAGAAGATTCATGACTCCAAATCAAGAACCGCGTTTTCAACGTCGGTGATCGAGTCATTCTTTTCAATTCAAGATTGAAGATTTTCTCAGAAAACTAAAATCCTACCGGTCCGGACCATTCACCATCACTAAAGTATTTCCTTATGGAACCATTGAGTTATCTCACCGATGGTCCAAATTTTAAAGTGAATGGTCATCGATTGAAGCACTATTTTGGAGAGGACATTCCACCGTGGTTGTCCCGGATCTACAAACTTTCCCCATGAACCAATGAATGCGGGATCGAGTCAAGCTAGCGACTCGGGAATCAAAAATAAGAGCACACCATATGGGTTTTCACCCATATTTCGACTTCTTTCTACTTTCTACCACCCTAGTGTGGGGAGTTGCCCATTGTTGTATATAAGTTTTCATTCAAAAAAAAAAAAATCACAAAAATAATGGCCGTAGTATTTCCCTTTTACGTTCTATGTTTCAAGATAACCGCGGTACTTTGAATATTGAGGGCAATATTCATTTTAGTGTGGGGATGGAATTCTCACGAATTTTATCATGTAATTATACCACCCAATTCCCGATTTCTAGTGTGGGGGGATTCTCACTAATTTTATCATGTAATTATACCACCCAATTCCCCATTTTGGCCAATTTTTTTTTTTTTGGAGTAAGTGTTTGCACTTACTCGATTACTGATTATCATCCGCCATGTCTAATAAACAAAAGGATTGGCTAATCCAGAGCAAACGGCTCTTGGTAAAGATATCTCAAATCCGTTGACGGCTTGCAATTTGCCCAAAATTGTATGGTGTTCACTCACCATATCTTTAATTAGTGAAGAGTTGGCTAGCCCGCAAGTTTATGGCTTGTGGTAAAGCGCTTGGAAAACCATAATTGGTAATCGACTCACCAAAGATATTTTATCTAAGAGTTGGCTAGTCCGTATAAACGGCTTACGGTAAAGACAAATCAAAACCGTTGAAAGTCGGTGATTTGCTCAAAATCATTTGGTTATCGATGTACCAAGGTTCTTACTTGAACTCAAACATTTGGCTACTCCGTAGTAATGGCTTTTGGTAAAGAGACTTAAATCCATTAAATTTTCACAAAAGATTGCTAGGGACTAGCAATGTTTTAGTGTGGATTGATGAGTGTGTAAATACTCATCATTTTTGTTCCTTCTACACCGCAAAAACAATCAAAACACTTTGAAAAGTCTCAAAAGACGTAAAAATATTTAGATCGTATTTTATGCAATAATTGTCAAAATCTAGTCCTGGTTATTCAAAACATGTAATTTTTCATAAAATGCCCTCGTGGATTTTTCAAGTTGTCAAAATTACCCTTATAAAGTTCAATTTTGCAAAATGGCAACTTTAGTCCTCAAGTTTCAAAGATTGATGAATTTACCCCGGACATTTTAAATTAGAAAATTAATATTTTTGGTCCTTTGGTAATTTAAACTTGTCAAAATGGTCCTTATAATAAATATTGAAAATTACAATTTTGGTCCTCAAGATTGGATGAATTGCAAGAATGGTCCTTGTGTTAATAGCCAAATCCAAACCTGACCCTAGCCAAAACCCCGTGAAACCCCCTTATTTGAACCCTTTGCCTATTAATAAAATCTCGGTCAACTCCCAAATCAACCCCCACCCTTTCCCTCCTTTTTCTCTGCCTCTCTAATACCCAAACACAAACCCACCAACTCTGCAAAACCACTTCATCACCACACCTCCAGCTCACAACCCCTCACCTTATCCCTTCCACCTCAACAACAAAACAAGAAGCATTAATTGCTTCTTCTTCCTTACAAGTCATCGAGTCCATTGACAAGAGTATGTTTTGGCGCCAAAAATCCATCAACGGCTAAAATGAGCCCAAGTAATCCAACGGCTCTAAAAAGTGGTGGGAAAAGCTGAGAGGACAAGTGGGAGTATTTTCAATCATAAATAGAAGGAAGAGAAGGAGGACAAAGGAGTAGTGTAATTTTCTAATTTTCTTGTATGTCGCTTTAATTTTAATGTCTTAGTTAAAACTTCTTAAATTGTAATTTCCAGTTCTATGTACTAAAGTTAAGTGTTTCACTCACTTGTAATTCAATTAAAAGCATTAATTCGAGTTTTGTTCAAAATTTTGTTTTTCGCTTTTCTTTAATTTATTCACCTTAAATAATCTAAACCTGTGCTTGAATAAGCCTTATTATAACTCAATGAGCTAACTAAAGGCGTGTGTAGCTTTTAGTGAGCTCAATTTTAAGTTTTAAGCAATTTTTATCTCGGTCAACAAAAGTCAAAGGAGGGGAGAAATTGGACCTTGGATATTGCAATGAAGCTTGGATACGCTACGTGTGACTTTTGAACTGTTTAAATCATTTCGGAGCAACATTTAAGGTTTCTACCTTTGAACTTAAATTTTCGTTTTTTTAGCATAAAAATAGCTTTTTAGTAATTCAATGGATGTGTTGTTATTATTGATGTTTATCTGCTAATTTCAGTTCATTTTATCATAATCTAGTCTTAGGAATCAGTCTAATGGCTTAAAACTGTCTTATGCTTTGAAAATCTCAAAAAGAACTATTTAAAGTAGTGTTTGGTGTAAGCTAGCATTTGGAGTTCGGTGCTTATCGCTGGTTGGACTCTGTTGATTAAGTCTCATTTAGAATCACTATAGTCATTAGAGTAAGTATTTTGCATATTAGAATAGCAATAGTCAAAATAGCTTGAAATCGCTTTCTTAGTTTGAATGCTTTGAGACGTAACTCAAATAGGATAGAAATAGGTTTAGATCTCTTAATTTTAGCTTAATAAAGTTTGTTTGTAGCTTAATATATCATACTCATCAGATTAAAAGCATTATAATTCCAATTTAGTCAAAGTTTGCATAACTGTGCTTAATAGTCAAAAGTGGTTTTTCACAAAACTTTGTGGAATTTTCATTGATTCGTTTTTGGTTCAAATTAAGTGATATTTTGGGATTTTCTAGTTCAGTTGGTCTATTGTTTGAAACTGATTTTTCTGAATTTTTTATAAAACTTTTAAAGCTTCAAATCGACTTGTGTTTCTACTTAAAATCCCAAGCACAAATTCAAATTTTAAACTTAGTATGCACAGGCATTTTGCGTAAGCTCTGAAAGCTTATTATAGCTTCTAAGGCTAAATTTTGGTACAACTGATCTTTGGTTGGTGGTCTTGAGGTCCACAGTAACTGGTTTTCACTTTGGCTTATTAGATAAGTCGGCACATGAGCTTAAAGTAGGCTGTAGGTAGTTTGGCATATAGTTGTTAGAATCGGTCTCGAGCCTTTTTCTCGTAGCTTGAGCTTTTAGGTCCCCATCATTGAATTAGCTCATTTTAGGTTAGATTTAGGTCAGTAGTAGCTTATGGTAGCTTTTGGATAGCTTATTGCTTATTTCAAGTGCTTATTCAAACCGCTTATTTGCCCAATTCAAATTTTATTAGTGGGCTTATCTAACTTTTATATTTTTCCCAGGCTTAGTATAATATTTTAGATTTTCCATAAAATTTCTAGATTTTTCCTAGCTCATTTAGTCCTTTTCTTATTTAATATTAGTTTTAAGTATTTTAAATCATTTTTAATTAATAATAAATACATATAAAGTCTAAAAATATATTTTAGTTTTAACATTAGTTTTATAATATTTTAGATTTTTCCAATTTATAATTTCATTTTTTAGGTTAATTTCCTATTTTCTTGTATTTTAATGTATTTTAAATAATTAAAAATAGTTTTTAATTAATAATAATTAGATAAATAGTTTTAAAAAAAGAAAAAAAAATAATTTTCTTTTTCCAATAATTTTTTTTTTTTATTATTAGGATTGCAAAAATATCATTTTCATATCCGTAGGTGTTTTATTCTTTTAAAGTTTACGTTTTATAATTTTACGTTTACGTAAAATTCAGTAAACGTATGCGTTTTAGGTTTTAATCGTTAAACGATTTTAAATATAGAATTAAAAGGACTTCAAAGTCTTTATTAGATTTAATTTCCTTAGTGTAATCAATCATAAACCCTTTCCTGTTCAATATTCACCCGATCACTACGCATTTAGCTATTCAATCGCACAGCTCGTTGAGACTTAACGACCCGGGGAAACACTAAAATCCTCTGGACTTAATTGCATTTTGTTCTGAGCGGTTTGACTTTTATGGTTGACCATTCACAAGTGGTTGACTAATAAAAGATAGACCGTTCGGAGCGAATCACTATTCTCAGTGTTTGAAACATTTAAGTCGAACATAGTTAATCAGACTATGTTCCACTATCCCAAGGTTAAATATAGGTGATTAGGCTATATTTAGCCGAGGTTCGATAAATTTTCCAAATACCTAAATTAGGTATACTTGTGATATGTCCATAGCTTTTGAGAAATTGTCCACTAAGCAAAGGCGATATCAAACCATTCATTCATGAAGTCCCGCCATAAAAGACTTGTAACCTATGTTTTCACATTCCATTGCATTGAAGATAGTATGGGTAGATACGTGTGGAAAGGAAATCTTAAGTAATTCTAAAATAGTCTATACTTGGCTAGAATCACGAACCTTAACAATGAAGGTTTTAGAAGAGAATTTTGATGAATGAAGAAAGTTGCGAACTTGACTTTTGTAGATGATGAGACAGTTTATCTTTTAGAATCCCATTTCTTGTATTTCCATTAGGGAAATTGATAGACTGTGACGGGTTTCATGTAAAACAATATTATATAATGTTTATAAGATAATTTTTAGAGACTTTGTATAAATTACAATGTCTGTGAAGTAAATTAAACCATTGTGTAACTCACAATGTCTTGAGAAATGATAGAGAGGTCATTGTGTAACCCACAATGTCTTGAGAAATGATGGAGAGACCATTGTGTAACTCACAATGTCTTGAGAAATGATGGAGAGATCATTGTGTAACTCACAATGTCTTGAGAAATGATGGAGAGATCATTGTGTAACTCACAATGTCTTGAGAAAAGATGGAGAGACCATTGTGTACTCACAATGTCTAGAGAAATAAATGAGACCACTGTAGGATTTACGATGTATGCGAGAATATAATAGAGACCACCGTAGGATTTACAGTGTCCGAAAGTGTAATAGAGACCAATGTAGGATTCTGATGTCTCGAGAGTGTAATAGAGACCATTGTATCTCACGGTGTCTTGAAAATGAATGAGACCATTGTATCTCATAATGTCCGGAAGTAGGAAAGACCATTGTAATCGCCATAATGTCTTGGATAAAGTTTCAGAATCTTAAAATGCATGAGTAAATGCATGATTGGGAGATTGGGAAAATATGATTGTGCCGTAATGCCTTAGTATAGGCATACGCAGATATGATGAGTACATTGTTTATGATTGAAATTATGTCAAGTGTATATATCAATATACTAGTATGTTTATATAGCTTAAAATGCCTAAAAGTCACATAATCGTCTAGAGGATGGAAGGCACGGAGAACGGAAGGCTATAAAATGTTTTGTTTGTAAAAGTAGTTATAGTTTAAGTCTCAATTTAGACTCGTTTCTCTATAACTATGGCTCTGGTACCAATCATAACACCCCGATTTCGTGATATGCTGTGAATTCAAAGCGGGTGTTACTTCATGCCTATGATCATAACAATAAAAACTAATAATGGAGTCGTTTTAAAGATTTATCATTCGATTTATATAAATATCGAGTTTACAAAAATGAGGTCAATTGGTTCCATTGTTTACAAAATACATTAGATGGGTTTCGAATGATAATAAAATTTATAGCCTTCTTGATTAGCGACTTCGACATTATGGACTGAAATACATGTTAAAGCGTCAACACAAGGTTGAGTGAAATTCATAGAGTTTGTTTGATAGTTGAACACATTATGTTGGTAGTGTGAGCTATAGACTCACACCAATAGAATGAAAAAAAAATATATTATTGCATAAGCTCATGATACGAAGCGTTATCAATTTGTCATATAATAATGTAGATGCCTAATAGGTAATTTGCCATTAAACCTATGGATCTTCAATAGAGTGCGTTTGTTTGCGGACTGGTCAAACAAGCGGGTTTATCATTCGATAGATCTATCCACATTATTCGCGTTCACCGCAGTGATTAATGCGGATAGATCTACCGAATGATGAATCCCGCTTGTTTGACCGTGTCCGCAAACAAACACACTTTATTTGAAGATCCATAGGTTTAATGGCAAATTACCTATTAGGGCATCGCCTATTATATGACAAATGTTAACGCTTCGATATCTTAGTGCAATAATATATGTTTTGTTTTCATTCTATGGTGTGAGTCTATAGCTCACACTACCAACATAATGTGTTCAACCATCAAACAAACTCTATGAATTTCACTCAACCTTGTTGACAAGCTTTAAGCATGTATTTCAGTCCATAATGCTCAAGTGGCACAAGAAAGCAAGGATAATCAAGAAGCTATAAATTTTATTATCATTCGAAAACCCATTTAATGTATTTTGTAAACAATGGAACCAACTGGACCTCATTTTTGTAAACTCGATATTTATATAAATCGAATGATAATCTTTAAAACGACTCCATTAGAGTTCGTTTTCTTGTTATGATCATAGTTATATAAAGAACACCCGGTTTGATTCACCGCTTCACGAAATCGGGGTGTTACATAACTCTTGGTGCATTTGATTTTGTTGTTGTTGGTTAAATGATTGTTGCATTTGGTTTTGCTGTTGTTGTGACGGAGGTAAAAACGGATTATTTGGGTAAATAGAAGATTGATGCATTGATTGGTATGTGAAACTAATGGGACGGAAATTACGTTGGTGATCGACCGGTTAACATAAGATTTGGGTCGGTTGTTGTTTGAATGTTTTGTTGTCGTCAGGATTTTAGTGTTTTATTTTTGGGAGTTTTTAAAGACCTTTTTTTGAGTTTGTATAGTTGTAGAAGAGAATGTATGAAAAATGAGAAGAGAAATGAGGGTTTTATAAGGAAGAAAGTGAGTTTATTATTATTATTATTATTATTATTATTATTATTTTTTACCAAAAACAAACACCCCAATGGTTTAAAGTAAGTAGTCGTTGGCTACTTTTCTTTCCATTTCATTAACTCGAGACCAAACCAAACCAAAACCAATTGGATTGTGCCTGAGGGGCTTGTTCAGTTGGGGTAGGGGACGTTGGAATGGGTGGACCGAATCAATGGTCCGGTCTTATTACCTTTAGTCTTGTGAACAAATAATCATAATATGAATCAATAAATGCAAGACAATAAATTAAGAAAGACCAAAATAAACACGAGGATTTATAGTGGTTCAATCACGAAACTTCTTCGCTTAACTCCACTCGCTTCCCGAGTTCCGACACGACGAGATACTTCACTAAATCAATAAGCCCTTCTTGGCGAAGAAAATCATACAACGACGCTTACACTTTTACCGATACTAAGCTAGATATCAAGTCCTAACTAGGTAGAACCAACCTTTCTCTTGTGGTTTTGACCTAAAACAGTAACCTATGTCAGTATAGTTTGGTTTATAATTATAAAAATGACATTAAAGTATAACAGTGGAATATGTTAACACAACAAAGTTGCAAATACAAACTACAACTATAACACAAAAGACTGAACTTTTTTTGTGTTCTTCCCTTCTTAAATGGTGGATCACTTTGAATGAATATCAAACAAGATACTGATAAAATAAAGTTATGAATGAAAGTGTCTAGAAATGCTAGAGATATGTTTCCTAGGGATGAGGAAAAATGGTAGCAAAATGGCTTTTTTAAATAGGTAAGAGGAAACCTTTCAGAGAACCTACGGATCCTGCACAGATCCGTGAGTCTCCAAGGATCCGTGGATCTTGCATGTCACAAAATTTGCCCGTTTTTAAGATGTCAATCACCCTTTGTTTGCAAGGTTTCCTATCTAGAATGCTTAGGGAATAGTTGACGCAAAACATGTTTGATGATTTACAAAAGTGTAAATTATTCCAAACCTAAAAATGGTTAATGAGTGTTTTTATGCAAAACTACATTGATGATTTCCTCTTTGGTATTGGATTATTACAAAAATAGATAATCCATCTGTTAATGAAATATGATATTTGAATTAACCCCTAAAATGAAAGATTCTAGATAGTTGGCAAAAATGATTTCTATAAAACAAGTTATTGTATTTAAAATGAAGCTTAAATAAAATGATATGAATGTTTATAAATTTATGCAAGGTATTATAAAATGATGCAAGAGTTTTATGTATTATATATGAGAAAACCGTCTTTGATTATTTAGCAAGTTTTGGATAGTCACATTCATTCTTTAGGTGATTTTCACTAAATGATAACTATGTCTAAAACATGTTTGCTTACACTTTTACGTCACATATTTTTATATTTGTCATTAGCAAAATATAGAAAAATCGTTAAGTAGAAATAAAGTTTTTATGCGTTAATTTAAATTTCTTTCATGTTCTTCAAAAAAAAATTTTTTTTACATAATTTATCATTTATCTCATTCTTCAAAGTAATTCAAACACAAAGGCTTGAATTGATTTTTTTTAACAAACATAATTCATCAAGCAAACGAATTGAAGTTATAAACTTTTTAGGTATGCAATTAATCCACGGACTTTCTAAAACAATATACATCGTCGTTGTTGAATGTTTATCTTGTTTCACTTCAAGCTAAAGATGCTAATAAATTGATTAGACACTTAGCATCTCTTCATCACTTGTGGGTTATCTTTGTTTTTCTTCACAAAATCTTACTTTCATAGTATATTTGTTTTCAGTTGTAATGATTTCTCTCTCGTCTATTCACTATAATTTACGTCTAACCAAAACTTGTCCGAGTATTTTTCTAATTTGTTTCCATTATTTTAAATCGTTGAAGAATTTACCATTTACCATAAATATTTGATTGATTTGATTATTAAATAAACACATTTCATCAGATAAATAGAATTATTGACTTTTTAGGACTACAAAATCGGTCGACTATCAAATAAAATCTACACGCTTTGAACTATCATAATCATCATACGTCATCGTTGTTGACATTTTATCTAACGTCACGCTAAGGGTCCATCAAAATGATTACACAACTAGTATATCGTTTTCGATTGTTATGTATTATCATTGATTTTGTTCACTATATCTTACTTTCATCATTTCTTCATATTGAGTTTTAATGAATTATTCTTGCTTTAATTCACTACAGTATATCTTATCCATAATTATTGTAACCTTAACACATTTCATTAAAACAGTAAATCAATTATGAATATTCAACTGTCACAAAATAATATGAGAACACAATATCTATAAATCCAAAAATAATAATAATCTGACAGTTGAGTATACATTACTATGTTACATTTATTTAGCAAAACAATAATAATAATAAGACTAAATGTGAACTCATAAATACAAAAACAAAACAAAAAGATAGAAAACTAAAGTCATAAATCAAGCCAAGCCATAGCTTCAAGCCGACTTAACTTATACTCATTTGACTATAAATAAACCAAAAATAAATAAACACAAAACACACACACTCAACTCACACTGTGTGAAAAAAGAAAACCACTTCATCTCTCTCATTTCTATAAATCAAAGTGACCCATAAAAACCCCATTTCATTTTAATCATTTTGAAGCTTGTTTAATGTTTTCTGCTAAATCAGATCTATAAATTCCATAATTTAGTTTGTGGGTTGTGTTTGTTTTAGCTTGAAAACATGAGTAAAGAAGAGTTTGTCAAGATTCAGGTACATTTGTTAAGTGTGTGTAAAATAAGGTGTAACACTGTGTGTAACATTTATAAATTTGCATATTATAAATTATATGAAAAATGTATATAAACTAATAACTTTATTTTGTGGGATTATTGTGAATTTGTTAATGGTGTTTTGATAATTGGAATTAATGCATGCAGACATGTGCTTTGAAAGTGAACATTCATTGTGATGGATGTAAGAGAAAAGTGAAGAAAATACTTCAGAAAATTGAAGGTAAATTGTGTTTGATTTTTATAAAGTTTGCATCTTTATGTTAATGGTTTTGTTTTAATTTCAGTATTTGATATGTTTCTTGAATTAGTTTTAATTTTTAAGTATCTCTTGAAACAGAGGTTTATACAAATTCTGTATAAGTTTATATAAAGTATGCATCTTTTTGTTAATTCTGAGATGGGTTTTGTTTTAATATAAATGTTTGATATTTTTCTTGGACTAATTTTTGTTTTTATAGATTTTTTGATGTTTTTTGAAACAGGGGTCTAAACAAATTGTGTAGATTATAT
The DNA here is from genome assembly GCA_022545495.1 of Chrysanthemum lavandulifolium. Taxonomy (NCBI): domain Eukaryota; kingdom Viridiplantae; phylum Streptophyta; class Magnoliopsida; order Asterales; family Asteraceae; genus Chrysanthemum; species Chrysanthemum lavandulifolium. Next base: position 39,429,579 of record CM040238.1, on the reverse strand, counting down.
AAAGTATGCAACTTTATATCAAATCTGAAATGGGTTTTGTTTAAATTTAAATATTTGGTAGTTTTCTTGGATTAATTTTAATTTTTAAAGTTTTTTTTTGCATAATTTATATAAAGTTTGCAACTTTATGTTAAATCTGAGATGGGTTTGTGTTAGTTTGTATATTTGATTTGTTTCTTGGATTAAATTTGGATTTTTAATATGTTTTTGTAATGTGTTTTGAAACAGGGGTTTATACAGTGAATATAGATCCAGAACAGAGTAAAGTTACAGTATCAGGAGATGTTACTTCAGATACTTTGATTAAGAAGCTTGCAAAAAGTGGCAAAGTAGCTGAAGTTTGGGGTGTTTCTAAGCCAAACCCTAATCAGCAGATCAATAATCAGCTTAAAAACCTGCAGATTGAGGGTAGTGGTAAAGGTGGCGGCGGTGGCGGCGGCGCCGGTGGTGGTGGTGGGAAGAATAATAATAATCAGGGGCAAAAAGGGGGTGGAAATGGTAATGGTGGCCAAAAAGGTGGCGGCGGAGGAGGTGGCGGCGGGGGTGGTGGGCCGACGCCGCAACAGATTCAGCAATTTCAACAGTTGCAACAAATGAAAGGGTTTCAAGATTTGAAAATGAATCCTCAGTTTAAGGATATGAAAGTGCCTAATTTTGGCGGTGGCGGCGGTGGAGGTGGTGGTAATGGTGGTGGTGGTGGTGGAAAGAAGGCTGTGAAGGTGGTGGAAGAAGATGATTTTGGGAGTGATGATGATTATGATGATGATGATGAGTTTGATGATGATTATGATGATGACGAGTTTGATGATGAGATTGATGATGTTCCTATGAAGAAACCGGTAATGGTGGGCGGTGGTGGTGGGCAGATGGGTCTGCCGCCGCAGTTGATGAAAAGTGGGCAGATACCCCCCGAGTTTATGAAGAATGGTATACCGCCGCAAATGATGAAAAGTGGCCAGATGCCACCTCAGCAAATGAAGGGTGGTGCTCCTCCTAATAACGGCGGAAATGGTGGGAAAAAAGGTGGTGGAGGTGGTGGTGGTAATGTTCCAGTACAGGTGAATGGTGGTGGTAAGAAAGGTGGTGGGGGTGGTGGAGGAGGGAATCCGAATCAAGGTGGTGGTGGAGGAAAGAATGGTGGGAAGAATGGCGGTGGTGGGGGTCCGGGAGATGGTCAAAATAAAAATAGCGGTGGTCAAGGTGGTGGTCAAAATAAGAATAGCGGTGGTCAAGGTGGTGGTCAAAGTAAGAACGGTGGTCAAAGTGGTGGTCAAGGTGGTGGGAACATGGGTATGAATATGAATGGTAATGGGGGCAAGAAAGGTGGAATGAATGATGGTATGCATGGCATGCCAAACATGATGGCAATGAATGGTGGTGGGGGCAATATGGGGCCCATGGGAAACATGCCTATGGGTGGTGGTCAAATGGGTCAAATGGGTCCAAGAATGGTTGGTCAAATGGGTCAAATGAATGCATCCATGGCACCTATGGGTCACATGCAAGCTGTTCAAGGGCTTCCGGCTGGGGCCGGAATGATTGGTGGTCCCAATGGTGGCGCGGGTAGTGGTGGCTATTTTCAAGGGGCTGGTCCCGAAGCAATGGCAGGTAACCCATATATGCAACAACAATTAGCCGCGGCCATGATGCAACAACAACAAGCAAATGGTAACGAAAGATTTCACCCAATGATGTATGCTAGGCCGCCACCCGCGGTAAACTATATGCAACCACCACCACCACAATATCAACCTTACCCACCATACCCTTACCCACATCCACCACAAGGTGATCCTATCACACACTATTTTAGTGATGAAAACACCTCAAGTTGCAATGTCATGTAAACGAAAGAGATGGCCTGCGGCGGTTAAGGTTGGTGGCTTGGTCACTAGTCTTTGTGAAGCAAAACCAAGAGATGGGGTTTTCTTTAGCTTTAGTTGTTTCCCTTTTTTAATTTTTTTTGTTTTACTTGGTCCTGAAGATGGATTAAGGTTTTTAAATTATGATCATAGGGAAGTAATATATAGATGATAATATATTATCAAAACTTTAGGGGAAGAATGAGATGTTAGTGACTAGTGATGTGGGGGATGATGATGATCATGATTTATGAGCTTGATGTTTATATGTGTTCATATGTTGAAAAACAGAAATAATATGAAAAGAGATTTGGGGTTTTTAAGAAACAAAAGAAACTTCCCCACATTTCTTCCCCCATAATTCTCTCTTATCTCATTTAATTATGTGTGGATTTGTGTTTTCATACTGATTATTGTGTCTTGATTCCATAATTTAAAACTTTGAAAATAAAGCTCTTTATAATTAGCTTGATAGTCACTTTTGTTACAATTGTTTTGACAAACATTTTGCTTTTCTTGCTTTTCAATGATAGAACTATAGAAGCATAGGATTCGAACGGATTGTCGTCCGAGAAAAGAAAAAATCCGACAAACTACTACGGTGTGTGTAACTGCACGCGTCACGCTATATCACATCGGGTTATCTAACTTACGGTGTGTGTAAATATACATGTCACATTATATCACATCGGGTAATCTAAATTGACGTGTTCCGGTTAGGGTTCGAATATACGATATTTTTACATAGAGGAATAGAATTATTCAGTTTGTAGAATATTGTCCTTATGGATGTGATACCTAGTATCATCATTCATCAAATGATGCACATATACAAGGCCTATCCTTGTGTGTTATTAAATGACTTCATATTGTAAGTATAAGCTTTCAATGAACATTAATAAATGTACCAACTTTTCTATCGTGGTATTTGGAATAAGGATTGAAATGATGTTGTGAATTCGGAAATGATGGATTGTGTCTGGTTGAAAATATGCTTTTTAGAAATAGAACCCACATTTTTTTAATAACTTATTTATCATACTTTGCTATCGAGATAAAATTTGATTTTCACTCTCAATCCAACGGTGCCGGACGTATGACTATAAATTATCATATGCATTTTATTAAAACGATATAAGATGCATTACACAAGCTTTTCGACAAAGTGCATTTTACGAAAGTCAAGATTACATAAATTATCAGATGCATTTAAAACGATATAAGATGTATTACACAGATCTTTTGGATAAAGTGCATCCACATACTACATTACCACAACATTATTTACTCATAGTAATCTTTGATTTCATACCAAATAGACTTTGTTACCTATCTTTTGTAAGAAAATATTTGCAAAAACGATTAAAAAACTATGAATTACCACAGTATTTTATACTCATAATATAAGGTGAATCTCAATGGTTGAAATCATGGAGGGCAATGTGTGGGGTCTTACAATATTGGGGGACAAATAGGGCCAATGGGAGTGATGATATGGGGCCTACTATCTTTAAATATAGTGTAAGTGTACCTACATGTAATATTTATCTATATTTATATGTACCATGTGAGTTATGTACTAGTATGAAGAGGAGTGCAATAGGGTAGGATTATTGGTTTTGGTGCACTTGCCAAATTTAATGGGGTATTGTACTGTATTTTTAGGTGTACTAATTTCTCTGGTGAGACTAGGATCATTTTGTATTGTTTTAGATGATACAGAAAATAAAAACTATTTTGGGTAAAAGCAATAATGTAGTAGTAACAAATTTACAAAAATATATTACAGTTTGATCAAAGTTATTGATTAGATGTCTAATGATATACCTATCACTTATATATACTAGTTGGATCTTCAAGACAAATAGTGACGATAAATATAGTTATATATAAATATAGTAATGAATCTTAACCCAACATCCTCGCCATGATTTCCTACCCGCTAGTGAATACATTTCACAAGTCACAACACTTCCAAATGTATATGTGTTATTGTATGTGTTTGTTTAGGTTTTAGTATCTTTCCATGACATTATTATTCCCGTATAAAAAGACTCTTCACAATCTCTTACCCACAAACACTTTCTTAAAAGTAAACGATTTTGATAAATAAAGTTTGTATTGATTGAAATAAAGGTTTAAGTTATAAAATTTGAATCAAAATAAAATAAACCTACTAAAATGTAAAACTAAAACTCATAAAATATATCAAAATGGATGTTGAATTAAAGAAAGACAAAATTTTAAAAATATGGTGAAATTATATCATAAAAAATTAAACGTATAAAAGATATTTAAATTTAAAAATAAAGGTGATTAATTAGTTAAGAAATGGCGTTATCACCCCATTATCGGAGCTCCTTATTTTAGTTGTTAGCCCCATTTTTTTATTTTTAGTTAGAGAGTGTGCGTACGTCATTTCGATGATTGGAGCTCTTATCTTAATTTTTGTTGTTCTACAACTAAACGCTTTATATAGTAGTATAGATAAGTTGTTAAGACGAACTATGATTATAACAAGGACCGAAGAGGTCTGGGAGCGATGTATTAGAGCTGAGGTTGATCCCAATCCTAAGTTAAGTGCGTTTTGATGTCAATTTAGTACAACACAAGTTAACCATGCTTTGCAGCGGTTTAAATTCTTAACATAAATGCTTTTAAAAAAAAGCTTAGCGACAGATTTCGACATATTTTTTGTTTGTTATTAAGATGAGTATGGAAAAATACTTGTGAAAATTGTATCTTTTTCTGTCGGCTATTACATGTTTATATATCAAAGCTATACAAACTACACTTATGATGAGGACAAGTGTTCAAATTCATATTGTGCTAGTGTGCTACCCAAAAGTTGCAAACTCATGGCATTGAAAGTGTGTGTTATGATGCTTTCACGATTAAGACGTGGTTTACAAACATCATCAACCTATTGGTAATAGTGACCAACATCATCACTGTCAACTCAACGTCATGTTAGCTTCTCTCTTCACAACCAATATCACCGTCAAAATATACCTCACTTAAACACAAATATACCTCACAAAAACTAAAATATCACGCACATACAACAACAACTTCCACAACTCGATTGTTCAGACGACCGAATTCTCCCAAAACTGCAGCTTCAATGCTTCATATGGTGCCAATAAGGACGAAAAACGAAAACGTGTTGTTGAAGCACCTATTACCACTAGTCTCTTATATATATATATATATATATATATATATATATATATATATATATATATATATATATATATATATATATATATATATATATATATATATATATATATATATATAGGGATCAAATAAGAAGAATAATTAAAATGGTAAAGGTAAGAAGTAATTACAATGGCATTTTAATATGGGAGGAAAATTTGAATGAAGATCGTCCATTTTGTAGGTGCATCTAGAATGAGTGGTTATACATTCTTACTATCCTTCTTATTTTTATTATTCTTCTTATTTGATCCTAACTATATATATATATATATATATATATATATATATATATATATATATATATATATATATATATATATATATATATATATATATATATATATATATATATATATATATATTATTATTGCGAACGACTAATCTAACGGTGACTATCGTTTGGATAAGTAGGAGTCGCAGAGATGAACCTCACACCACAAGAGGATTAATTTTCTCAAGTCAATCATGAAATGAAGGTATATATTATTCTTTATTAGAGCATTATATGTTTACCGATTTAATTACTAAAGTTTTTGTGAAAGACTTGAAGTCACAAGTCTTGTAAAAATCTTTAAAAAAGCTTTCACGCAATACCAACAACCATTCTAAAAAAGCTTTATAATAATGAAAACTTTACTTATTTGGACCTATCGCGATCTTCAAAGATGCCAATTTACACCCATTGTTTATTTTGGGTCAAGTTGGTTAAAATTTATGAGATAATGAGTTTGATGGGTCTCTTTATGTAAAGGTAATCGATCTCGCATCGCGTTTTTTGATCATTTATAATTGCATGTCATTCAGCACCGCACACAATCGAATGCACAAATCATGCTGCACGATCAAAAAATACATTGATTACCTCCCTATGTAAATATAGATGGGTTCAAATGAAGATTGATATTACCTCAAGTTGTATAACAATCAACTAACGGGTCTTGAGCGGGTCTAGCGAGTCAAATTTTTGTTAACACTTGTTTTCATTTTTCAAATTTGTACTCAAATAAAAAAAAAGTTGTTGAAAACCCGATGGGTAAACCCGACCCAAGATCCATTTGACCTGGACCCATTTAGACCCGTGCTTTTAAATAAGTCATCTAGTCCCGAACCCGTCTAGACACAAACCCATACGAACCCGTGACCTAACCCGACCTGACCCACTCATTTTGCCGCTTATATTCTTGGTACTATTATTGGTTAAATATCATTTATGGAAACCAAGTATATACTACTACTTTGTTATAACCTTTATTATGTTATTCACTTTCAAATTATCTTCATTGTAATGTACTGAGATATCCGTTATTCATCAACCAGTAATGTACTAGGTTTTACATGTTATAGTAATAACATATAAATGAAGTTATGTTTTTAGGTTGATAACGAGTCAGTGATTTGATGCAGGCTGTATTGCTTTTGTGTTGCACATCAAGTATTCAATATAAGAAATTCAGAACAGGCAATTCAATTCAATAATTCATCATTCTCGTTTCAATGAATGTTGATCATCCATATACGAATTATTAGAGTGATGAAATCATTTTGTACCATATATAAGACCTGACTCAATCATGTTTCAATGATTTTGAAGTTACTATGACGATTTACCACATATTGACTTTGTCTACAAGTAGAGCCTCAAACAAATCAGGCTTTTACCAAGCAATTTGAGTTTGAGCTTGAGCTTGAGCTTGACTCAATCGAATTAAGCTTTTATCAAGCTCGAGCTTAAGCCGAGCCCAAACTTAATAAATAAGCTCGAAACACATAACGAGCCAAACATGAGCTTAAGCATTTTGAGCCCTCATGTACATATATAGTTTTATTATGTATATTTATAAAAGTTAACCTACATGCTAATGTGAATTGGTATAATAATAAAATCTCTATCGTGGAAGGGCTTTTTGAACCATAATGTTGTTAGTTTATGAACTTATTTAATATCGTGTAGTAGGATTCGAACACAGATTTTGGGATTGACACTTTACGTATGAGAATCTATGTTTAAATAATTAAAATATAAATGTTATATTTAATTACTAAATCACAATAACGACTAACAGGCGTTAGTATTATGAGTTTAGTGCAACAGTCGTTAAGTATCAAATACAAGGACTAGAAGAAAGTGTCCCAGTGAGGTTCTAGAACCCACGATTGGTATATGGTCGATCGGTTGAGGTATGGATTCTCAATCCCACCCTAACTTAGACTCTAAGATTTGCAAACTATAAATACAATCTCATGTGTTCATTATTTGTAATCTTGAGTTCCATAACAACCTAACCTCTCTTCTTCCTCTCTTTGTGCATAACCAATGAACACCCTTAATTCTTTGGGGTTTCGATTTGCTAAGCTCAAACAAAGGGTTTGGTTTGTTATTGTGATTCAAGGAACCTAGCATTTGCATTGAATCGCTACTAATACGTGTGTACAAGAACATATGACAAATTCCACTTGAATTTGTGTATTCCCTTGGTCGACTTTTGTTATAGTCGAATTACATAAACCCTAAACTTTTATGGTTTTAGTTCCTTGTTTGTTTGAAATTGCTAAAAGGTACGTTTTTTTTAGTTTTCAGTTAACTATTTACAAGTATTAGATTCTAAGTCTTCCGTTGCGTGCTTGATGATTTTATTTGATTATATGCTTAGTCATGATTATTAAATTCCAACAGTGGCATCACGAGCCGTTAATATTATGTAATTAATTTTTTATTATGGCTGATTGGGTATCTTGAGAACTTGATTATATGATAATAAGTGCTAATGTGGGATCCATGATAATACATGCATATTTTATCATGGATATATGAGTATATATGCGTTAATTGTTAAGTGTTTATGTTTGCATGCTAATTGTTCGATATATGTAAATTAATTAGGGTTATTAGTAATTAAAATTGTATGACATGTTTAATTAGCTAATAGGTTAGTTAATTCAAAATTGGGAAGACCTCGATTAAAACTTTGTTGATTTAATCTTAGTGAAAGAAACTAATGAGTAAAGTTTTGTTAAAACCTATGATACGAAGATCATGCTTCTTCATACATATTTTGATTACACATCAAAATTGGTACCCTTTAAATTTAAGTTTATATCATCTAATTAAAGAAACACTTGCGATTGCATTTACGTTATGTTTGACTTAACTAGATTGCAATCCCAAGGTAAATCTCCACGTTATGTGAGACATATCTGGAAGAAAATTACAGTTTTTTTAAATTAGAAAACTTAATTGAGTAAGATAGTAAGATCTAGTAACCCAGTCATAAGATAGGATAACATGTTTAGTTTGCATAGTCGACAATAAGTAAATCCCATAATCCTTAGGATGTATGTGTTGGCACGATCAACGGATCCTAACAAGGAGTTTGGTGGTTTTGTGAGCAATTTAACATACATTGCACGGGAAAAGCAGTTAATGAGTCGCATGCAATACTAATTGACTATGAGAAGGGATTACCGAAAAGGAACCTACACCGGTACTAGTAATACATCGTGGAGATTTAAGCAAACCTTTTTCGCATCAAACGGAAATTGCTTCAGAATCTACTTGGATTGATACATACAGCGATGTGGACCACTTAGACATGTTTCAAAGAAAGGTGCTTGCTACTTAACCTTTACATATGATTTCGATCGTTATGGTTATTTTTATTTACTCAAACATAAACATGAAGTGTTTGAAACGTTTAAGATTTTCAAGAATGAAGTAGAATTGCAACTACAAAAGAAGATTAAAGCTCTTCGATCCAATAGAGGTGGTGAATATATTAGCCAAAAGTTTAAAGATTACCTTGAAGAGCGTGGTATTGTCCAGCAACTCACATCTCCATATACACCACAACAAAATGGTGTATCTGAGAGAAGAAATCGTACATTACTAGATATGGTACGATCAATGTTTAATCTTACAACTCTTTCATTATCCTTTTAGGATTATACTTTGGAAACTGATGTTCGCATTTTAAATATGGTTCCAACTAAGAAGGTTGATAAGACTCCGTACGAGTTATGGTATGGAAAAGCTCCCAACTTGTCTTACATAAAATTCTAGGGTTGTGAGGCGTTTGTTAAACGTGACTTAGCTGATAAACTTCAACAAAATTTATCTTCATAGGATACCCAAAGGAAGCGATGGGTTACTATTTTACTTCCCACCGAAAATAAAGTCATTGTGGCTAGGTTTAGAGATTTTATTGAAAGGAATCTCATATCTCAAGAATTCGGTGGGAGAGTTTATGATCCGGAAGATGATCAAGAATATGCATCACCTTTGAAAACACTAGCTAACTCAAGTGGAGCACGAAGTCTTGCACTCCACCAAGTAACTCCCAATCGTAGGTCCGAAAGGAGTATACGTGCTCCTGAACGTCTATGTCTGAATGTAGAGGTTGAGGAATATAGTTTAGGGGATCTTGGAGAATCCGCTAACTATAAAGCTGCCATGGTTGATCCTGAAAAGAACAAATGGAAAGCTGCAATGGATGGGTCATGGGGAGATGCAATCCATGAAAGATAATGAAGTCTGGATTGAAGTAGACCTTCCTCCTAACGCTAAAGTTGTTGGAAGTATGTGGCTCTTCAAAAAGAAAACTGACATGGATGGCAAGGTACATGCCTATAAGGCTCGTCTGGTAGCTAAAGGCTTTACTCAAACTTACGGGATTGACTAAGAGGAGACCTTTTCTCCTGTAGCAGACATTAGAGCTATTAGTATATATGCGTTAATTGTTAAGTGTTTATGTTTGCATGCTAATTGTTCGATATATGTAAATTAATTAGGGTTATTAGTAATTAAAATTGTATGACATGTTTAATTAGCTAATAGGTTGAATTAATTCAAAATTGGGGAAGACCTCGATTAAAACTTTGTTGATTTAATCTTAGTGAAAGAAACTAATGAGTAAAGTTTTGTTAAAACCTATGATACGAAGATCATGCTTCTTCATACATATTTTGATTACACACATCAAAATTGGTACCCTTTAAATTTAAGTTTATATCATCTAATTAAAGAAACACTTGCAGTTGCAGTTTACGTTATGTTTGACTTAACTAGATTGCAATCCCAAGGTAAATCTCCACGTTATGTGAGACATATCTGGAAGAAAATTACAGTTTTTTTAAATTAGAAAACTTAATTGAGTAAGATAGTAAGATCTAGTAACCCAAGTCATAAGATAGGATAACATGTTTAGTTTGCACATAGTCTGACAATAAGTAAATCCCATAATCCTTAGGATGTATGTGTTGGCCTGATCAACAGATCCCTGAACAAGGAGTTTGGTGGTTTTGTGAGCAATTTTAACATGCATTGCACGGGGAAAACAGTTAATGAGTCGCATGCAATACTAATTGACTATGAGAAGGGATTACCGAAAAAGGAACCTACACCTCAGGTACTAGCAATACAACGTGGAGATTTAAGCAAACCTTTTTCGCATCAAACGGAAATTGCTTCAGATCTACTTGGATTGATACATACAGGCGTATGTGGACCACTTAGACATGTTTCAAAGAAAGGTGCTTGCTACTTCTTAACCTTTACATATGATTTCAGTCGTTATGGTTATTTTTATTTACTCAAACATAAACATGAAGTGTTTGAAACGTTTAAGATTTTCAAGAATGAAGTAGAATTGCAACTACAAAAGAAGATTAAAGCTCTTCGATCCAATAGAGGTGGTGAATATATTAGCCAAAGTTTAAAGATTACCTTGAAGGCGTGGTATTGTCCAAGAACATCTCCATATACACCACAACAAATGGTGTATCTCGAGAGAAGAAATCGTACATTACTAGATATGGTACGATCAATGTTTAATCTTACAACTCTTTCATTATCCTTTAGGATTATACTTTGAAACCGATGTTCGCATTTTAAATATGGTTCCAACTAAGAAGGTTGATAAGACTCCGTACGAGTTATGGTATGGAAAAGCTCCCAACTTGTCTTACATAAAATTCTAGGGTTGTGAGGCGTTTGTTAAACGTGACTTAGCTGATAAACTTCAACAAAATTTATCTTCATAGGATACCCAAAGGAAACGATGGGTTACTATTTTTACTTCCCACCTGAAAATAAAGTCATTGTGGCTAGGTTTAGAGATTTTATTGAAAGGAATCTCATATCTCAAGAATTCAGTGGGAGAGTTTATGATCTGGAAGATGATCAAGAATATGCATCACCTTTGAAAACACTAGCTAACTTCAAGTGGAGCCTGAAAGTCTTGCACCTCCACCTGAAGTAACTCCCAATCGTAGGTCTGAAAGGAGTATACGTGCTCCTGAACGTCTATGTCTGAATGTAGAGGTTGAGGAATATAGTTTAGGGGATCTTGGAGAATCCGCTAACTATAAAGCTGCCATGGTTGATCCTGAAAAGAACAAATGGAAAGCTGCAATGGATGGGGAGATGCAATCCATGAAAGATAATAAAGTCTGGATTGAAGTAGACCTTCCTCCTAACGCTAAAGTTGTTGGAAGTATGTGGCTCTTCAAAAAGAAAACCGATATGGATGGCAAGGTACATGCCTATAAGGCTCGTCTGTAGCTAAAGGCTTTACTCAAACTTACGGATTGACCAAGAGGAGACCTTTCTCTCCTGAAAGGACATTAGAGCTATTAGGATTCTCATAGCTATAGCAACATACTATGACTACGAGATTTGGCAGATGGATGTCAAAACTGCCTTCTTAAATGGTCGCCTAGATGAGGATATCTATATGGCGCAACATGAGGGGTTTGTGAATCCATAATTTCTAAAGCGTGTATGAAAAACTTCAAAGATCCATTTATGGATTGAAGTAAGCATCAAGGTAATGGAATAAGAGATTTGATGAGGAAATAAAAAAGTTTGGTTTCACTCAGAATCTTGATGAGCCATGTGTATATCATAAAGATAGTGGGAGTAATGTTACTTTCCTTATCGGTATGTCGATGACATATTGATCATGGGAAATCATATTCCAAGTTTAAAAGAGGTTACGTCCTATTTTGGAAGATGTTTTTCTATAAAAGATTTAGTAGAAGCAAAATAAATCCTTGGAATCAAGATTTATATAAATAGATCTAGGCGGTTAATTGGATTAAGTCAAAGTGCTTACATTGATAAAATCTTGAAGAGATTCTGGATGGAGAATTCCAAAAAGGGATATCTTCCAATACAAGTAGATCATGGCTTAAATAGCAAACTATGTGCTTCAACACCTGCTGAGTGGCACGCATGAGTAAAGTTCCTTATACTTCGGCTGCAGGATCTATCATGTATGCAGCAAGATGCACAAGGCCAGATGTGGCATTTGCACAGAATATCACCAGTCGATATCAACAGAACCCTTGTAATCTTCACTGGCACGCTGTTAAAAAATTCTCAAGTACTTAAGGGCTACTCGAGATATGTTTCTTGTGTATGGTGGAAATCCAGAAGCAGATCTTGATGTTACAGGTTTCTGCGATGTGTCCTGGAAAGCTGATAAAGATGATACGAAGTCTCAGAAGGGATATGTCTTTGTAGTCAATAGAGGAGTAGTAGACTGGAAGAGCAAGAAGTAGAGTACAAGAGCAAGAAGTAGAGTACATAGCTGCTTTAGAAGCTGCGATGGAAGCTGCTTGGATTAGGAAATTCATTTCATGGCTTGGAGTTATGCCTTCAATTGATTTACCTATAGATATGTATTGTGACAATTCTGCCGTAATTACATTTGCCAATGAACCTAGAGTCATGAAGGGTGCCAGACATTTTCCTCGACGATGTCACTATGTTCGAGAACAAGTCAAAATATGTGAAATCAATCTACTCAAAGTTCACACAAATGACAATCTAGCTGATCCCTTAACAAAGGCTTTACCTAAAGAAAAGCTTACTCAACATGCTAATAGCATTGGACTTCGTTTAGCTAGTAGTTTCATGTATGTATTTGGATAAAGGATGTTTTGAACAATTATTATTTTAATGAAATAAAATATTGGTTATGTTTATCTTTCATTTATAATATATTGTATCATATATTTGCATGTTTAAATCCGTGAATAACTTATGTTATTCTAAATAGTCCGTTGTCAATCAATAATATAGGAATATCATTGAATTAAGACAAATCTGAGTTTTGGTTAGAATATACTTATGTATATTGATGTGTAGTCATGCTAAATTCACATGATATTCAATGAATTGAATATATGATTGATCCCAACTACATGATTGTACTTTATGGATCTTTGTCATTAAGTAAATAATGAATAGTTATCCTCAGACTTGAGATGCCAGGAAACTGTCATGTGTGTAGCTCATTTTTGTGAAATAGTCTAACACTATATGTAACAGTTAGTAATAAGGGCTATTTTCAGAAGTGATGTCAAACTCATGGGTTTTGCTTGTAGTCAAAATAGAATTTGTTCATTCAAATTTGTTTTGAAGTTTAATACTATTGGGCCCCTCGTAGGGTTGTCAAGATGATTGCATGGCCATGCCCAAGATCAATCTGGAATACGTTCATATGATTTGGTAATGTTGTTCAATCATATATAATGAGAAACAAAATAGTTAAATAATGGAATGACTTAGATCCATATTCATATTTAACATGGTATTAGTAACAAAAGAATAAGTATAATGATGAATCATTAAATGGTTTTTCAGGAAACCACACTCAGGGTCATTCTGGGAGCATTAGCGTGTTTGCTAGACGCTAACCAATATCATTACATATATTAAGATATGTCCAAGTGGGAGCTGTTAGTTTATGTACTTATTTAATATACGTATGACCGGATTCGAACACGAGACTATGGGATTTGACACTTTACGTATGAGAATTGATGTTTAAATGATTAATATACAAATTTTTTATTTAATTATTACATCACAATAACGACTAACGGGCATTAGTACTTAACGGAGTTTAGTGTAACAGTCATTAAATATCAAATACAAGGACTAAAAGAGAAGATATACCAAGTGAAGGTTCTAGAACCCACCTTTGGTATGTGGCCGATCGGTTAAGGGTATGGGATTCCCAATCCCACCCTAACTTGGACTCTAAGATTTGCAAACTATAAATACAATCTCATGTGTTAATTATTTGTAATCTTGAGTTCTATAACAAGCCTAACTTCTCTCTTCTTCCCTCTATTTGTGCATAACCGGTCTAACACCCTTAATTCTTTAGGGTTTCGATTTGCTAAGCTCAAACAAAAGTTTTTGGTTTGTTATTATGATTCAAGGAACCTAGCATTCGCATCGAATCGCTACTAATACGTGTGTACAAGAACAATGGACAAATTCCACTTGAATTTGTGTATTCCCTTGGTCGACTTTTGTTATAGTCAAATTACATAAACCCTAAACTTTTAGGGTTTTAGTTCCTTGTTTGTTTGATTGCTTGAAATTGCTAAAAGGTACAGTTTATTTAGTTTTTGCTTAATTATTTACAAGTATTTGATTCTAAGTCTTCCGTTGTGTGCTTGATGATTTTATTTGATTATATGCTTAGTCACGATTATTAAATTCCAACAAATTCTCCTGAATTTTTTTGTATAAGTTCTTTGCTCTAGAGTTTTTTTTGCATATTTTCTTGACTTTATTGATGAGTTTGGCTATCGAATACAATGTTTATGTATAAATTTGAGCTTTTCGAGCCGAGCTTAAGTGTGGATGATTAAAGCTCGTTGAGTTATCGAGGCGAGCTCTAGCCTACCTTATGATTTTGTAGCCGAGCTCAAGCCCTGTTAAGCTCGAGCTTGGCTTTACTCGATTGTATGGCTGTCTACAACTACTACCATATTGAATTACAAATAGCGAGGCTTTGTATGACATGAAGCGCCGTAACACCCCAATTGACTTGAAACAAGGCAAGCTATTTGAATTGCTAGAACTAAACTTGATTCAACATAGAAAGGATAATGTGTGTCAAACTTAAGAAAGAATAAAGGAGCTCAAGATCTATTGGGAATAAAGCTAACAGTTACCACTGATAAGTTGTGAAAGACACTGCTAAAGCTTGCACTAGCAGTGGAAACTCATTATCACTGCCAGTACATTATTACCACTGCTATTAGGATAATTGTTATGTATCCGTGTATAGATAAGTATAGAAAAGATCTTGTGTATATTCTATATTGTTAGTATTATACTTATCTTGTAAAGGACTCCTTGTGCTATAAAAAGAGATCCTAGGTCATTGTCTAGAGTAACGAATTATTCATATAAGCTTCAAGGTGTAACCCTAGTGATAAGCAAGATCACTCGTATTATTTCTTAATAATATTGGAGCTTTGTGTTAAACTGTTCTCACTTACATTACATCATATAAACCATCTTCTAAGTATTACAAAGTATATTTCGCGTGCTTATTAAACTGTTCTCACTTATTAATACTTTGATAGTGCTTATCAAAGTATCACTAACACAAGGTGTGTGTTTAGATCCATCAAGTGGTATCAGAGCCGTGTTTTGATACTTTGATTTAGAAGATCCAAGGAATAAGCT
This sequence comes from Chrysanthemum lavandulifolium, assembly GCA_022545495.1. Classification (NCBI taxonomy): domain Eukaryota; kingdom Viridiplantae; phylum Streptophyta; class Magnoliopsida; order Asterales; family Asteraceae; genus Chrysanthemum; species Chrysanthemum lavandulifolium. The sequence goes on along the minus strand of CM040238.1, from coordinate 39,414,003 downwards.
AACCAACTCACTCAAATCAATGGAGATGGAAACAACCAGTCCAACTCTGCTCCAAGGCTTCTAAGCTCAAACTTAATGAGTTTGAGATGTGGAGGATAATGATTGAGCAATACTTTCTCATACAAGACTATGCTCTATGGGAAATCATCTTAATCGGTGATTCCTTCAAGTCCGTGAAGAAGACCGAGAAAGTTGGTGACACATAAGTTGTAACAGTTTACAGACACGAGACTAATGATGAAAGAGCAAGAAGAAGGATGACCTAAAGGCCAAGAGTTTGTTACTAAGGACACTTCCTAAAGACCGGATCATTGCTTTTAGTAAATACACAACAAAGAAAAGAACTTTTGAAGAGATATGCTCGTGTTTGGTGGCAATGATGCTACAAAGAAGACACAAAGACATTGTTGAAGCAAAGTTATGAAAACTTTTCGCTCAAGCAATGACTCACTTGACAAAGATCTTCACCAAACTCGTAAGATTGTCACACAACCGATCGTGTTTGGCATCGAGGTAGAAAAGGAATACCTCAATTTGAAGTTTCTAAGAAGTTTGCCTTTTGAGTTTCATACAAATGTTGCCGTCGGGAAAATAAACCGGATATTGAAACTATGAAGCTCAATGATCTTTACAACAACTTCAAACTTATTGAACAAAGATTGAAGAAGGCGGAAACTTGGTACAAGATCTAGCGACTATATTGTTGTCAACCTCGCTGATGTTGATGATTCTGAATATGACAATGATGATTTTGCCACTCTGGTTCTACAGCTTCCATCGGTAATGCTAGTGTTACCACCGCAGTTCAAAGAAGAAGATTGTCGGTATTGAGATCCTACCTTTATGCTTTTATCTCCACTCAAGTTAATGACTCTATATTAACTCATGAAGACATAGAGCAAATTGATCAAGATGACTTGGAGGAGATGGACATAAAATGGCAGATAGCTCTTCTTAGCATGAAGGCTAGGAAATTCTACAAGAAGTATGGCAAGCCAATTCACATCAATGGTGGTGAAACTGCAGGGTTCGATAAAAAGAAAGTAGAGTGTTTCAACTGTCACAAGTTGGGACATTTTGCTAGAGAATGCAGAAGACCAAGGAACCAGGACAAAAGGTCTACTTGGTACAAGCAAAAGAAAGAACCAATTGTGGAAGAACCAAAGGCAATGCTGGCAATTAATGGTGTGAGCTATGATTGGAGTTTCATGGCCGATGGACAAGAGGAACAATCTTCAGATGTTGCTCTTGTGTCTACAGAACATGCTCTCATGGCTTTCTCGACTGAGGTACAAAACTTTGAAAGTTGTTCTAAAACATGTAGGGCTTCTAGAGAATGTGAAAGGCTTAATGAATCTTTTGAAACCAAAGAACGTAGTTGTTTGTCAAATTATGCTTGTGACAAATCTTAGAAGAGGCATATCTCAGACAGAGAAACAACTAGAGCATTATAGAGCAAATGAGTCAAAATATAATGATGATATGATTGTTCTTAGAAGAGAGTTAGATCATATGACAACAAATGAATGAGGCACTAAAAGAAGAGTTTGAAAAACTTAAAAAAATAAATGAGAATGTCAATTTATCCGTTGACACTTGTAATTATCGGCCTAAGTCAATTGATAAAACTGAATGCTCAAATTACTAGTAAAGTTAAGTCCGGTATGGGATACAATATTGTTCCTCCACCACTGAGGGTGTTCCATCACCTCGGCATAGATTTAGCTCATACAGCCTAGAAGATTTTCAGAACCTATTCGTGAATATGGTCCTCTCAAATTTGTGACAAGTGAGGAAGAGGTTAAGCATGAACTTGATGTTTTGAAAGTGCAAGTGACTCATCCGTTGTTGATGAGAATGTTAAAAGAATGTAGAGGCTTCATCCCAAAAGTTGTTAATACTATTACAGAGGAACCTAGGAAACAAGTTAACAAACCTAGATCAACCGAAGGTATCTTTGAGATGTATAAACAAGTCATCAACTCCAAGGGTAACCAGAGGAGTTGGAATCATGCCAAATCTCAACAACTAGGTAGTGATTTTGTGATGTACAATAAAGCATGTTATATCTGTGGAAGCTTTAATCATTTACATGCTAATTGTGACTATCATGTTGGGAGAAGGTAAGTCTATGGGAATAAAAGGGTGGAGTCTAACAAGTTTCATAATAATGTACACCCTAATTCTCACAAGAAATGGTCCCAAGAGCGGTTCAACTAAGAAGTGGTCTTAAAACTTTTGCCATCGCTAAACTCATAACATCGCCACCCTAAATCACCTATTACAAGTGCAAAATCCAAAACAACTTTTGCAAAATCGCATAAATAGGAAAAGGTCTTTTATCGATAAAAGGGTTAACTATAACCAACAAGGGTACCAAAATCTAAACCAGTGCTACCATCGCCAATCAAAAGTTCCCACCGCAAGGGTTGTAAACAAGACCGGGGTAACATGGGAAATGTCATGAAGGCCTCAACACGTTGGGAATGGAAACCTAAAGGAATTACCTCTACAACCAATCCCAATGGTGTATCAATGACCTTTGATAGATTTAACTATATTGATACACGAGGCGCATCCAAGTCAATCATGGCTTGGGTCTCCAAAGGAAACTAACTCCTTACTTATATGTGCAGGAACATCTAAGGACAAAAAGATCAGATCAAGGCTACACAGATAGTGGATGTTCAAGGCACATGAGTGGCAACAAGTCCTATCTCTCAGATTTTGAACATTATGATGGATAGTATGTCAGCTTTGGAGGTGGAGTTAATGGTAAAGTTGCTGGTAAAAGGGATATCATAACTTGCAAACAACACAGTGTTTTTTGCAGATCAAAGGAGTAATAAGAAACAATCAGTATGATGCAAGGTATTTAAAGTTAAAGACATGGATTCTTATTATTATTAAACAAATCTGCACACAGAGTGCAGAGGGTACATCCATCTGTTACATACAACCCGCATCATTACATGAAAAGAAAACAAAAAACATCATTCAACTACCAACTGATGAAACAAGCTTCACATCATATCCCAACCCTACCCCAACCTAACCACCAACTACCACCTAAGGCTTCTTAGGGAAGGCCCACTCTGGCATCACTTTAGGCGCCATTCGCCTATCAATCACCCTCCACACCTTGGGGATGCTAGCCCAATCACCTTCCTCCGACAAAGTGAGGATGATGAAGGACCCTCTGAGGTGGTCTTTGCCAAAATGGTAGAGAAGTGATGCTTGTAGCTCTTCCGAAAGGATTATTGCAAAGAAGGGAGGTACACTCAGGACTCTTGCAGATGTTTCATCATCTGTGCCTTCATATGGAGAAATATAGCTTGACAAATCTGAGTTATCCTCGTTGATGATGGCATCCTGTGGCATTGGTTGGAGTGATGATGGACCAACAACTGAAGGGGTAGTGCTCATGGCCAAATGAGGTCTCTTTCTTGAAGAAACTTCTTCATACACCTCTTTCTCCACTCTACCAGGGTTGTTCAACACAAACTCATCCCAAACTGGATCAGATGAGGAGTTGTCTGATAGGTTGATTGGGTTTGAGCAACTCATTCTTAGTGAGAGGATCTTGAAAGAATTTCTTGAAAGAGAAATTGTTGAAGTATGTGTGATATGGGTGGTTTGTGTGTTAGTGGTTCTTAAATACAAGTTAAGTTGGATTCAGTAAGTTAATGAGGGGAAGGTATAAGTTGTTGAGGAGTAAATAAAGTCTTTGACTTTGGTGGCATGATTAATGACTTGGAGTTGACCTGTTGACTGGGTGGTTAAGTACTGTTCTAACCACTGCCAGCATATTTTTTAATTCACTTATAGTTGTTTTCTAACCACTGCTAACCTTAACAATACTTTCAGTGTGTGGTTTATGGTTGTGATATGCAGGTTTGAAGGATTCTCTGTATACATTGGATTTGTTGCTATTTAGTGCTTGTATTTTTGGTTGTCCACTAACTTCTATGTAGAAATTATGCCTAACAGTGGAAACTATAATGCAAGCAGTGGTAAAAGTTACTCTCACAATGGAAAAGTGAAACAAGGAAATATCATTCCATAAGAAAGGTTCATTACATTCAAATAGAGAGTGCTAACAATTGCAATCAAAACACAAAAGATAACAACCTAACACATCCTTCATCCCTACACCCTACACCAGCTACTCCATTGGCTTCTTGCCCTTGCCTCGATAGTCATGCTTGTTCTTCCGTGTCTCTTCCTCTTTTCTCAAAGGTTGATCGCATTCTTGGACAAGCAAGACCAAGAACTTGTGGAGGAGGCCTTGGTAATCTTGCAGGCTTATCTGGTATGAATATCTGCTTCATGTTTGAGAAAGCTGTTTCCAATGCTTTTGTCAGAGCCCTTGGCAACTCCTTGGACAAGGAATAAGTCTCATCATTAGCATCATCATCTGATGAAATGGAGTAGAACTCAAGAGAAGGTGCAGGTCTGGCAACAGGTGCAGGATTGGTAGTCTTCTTTGTTGACTTCTTGGAAGAAGTGCTTGCAGCCCAGGGTGGAAAGTAACATGCCCACCCTGAGGCCTCTGAAGACGACTCAGCAGCGATCACAATCTCTGTTTCAGAATTAGAGGAGATGTCAATGATGTTGGAAGGATTGCTCATGGTGATGTTTAGGGAGTTCGTGAGTTAGAATGTGTTTTTGATAAAGACTATGATGTGCCGAGCCCCTTTATATCGGCAAAGTCGATCACAAGGGTTCATTAAAGAATATATTTATTTTTCCCTATTTTGGTAGGTGGAAGAGTAAATATAGATATTATCGGGTTGACTTTGGGAAGATATTTTTAGATAGTGGCTTGATTAAAAGTAACTTTGGTTAAAACAAGTTGGTTATTCATATTCTTTGTATTATGCTAACACATGCAGGTACATAACCAATCTTGGATGGGAGTTGATCTTAAAAGGTGTGTAACTGAGACACACAACAAATGGTTATTGATTCACCATGTCTAATCCACATAAGAATCAACTAGTCCAGAGCAAACAGCTACTGGTAAAGACTTAACAAATCCGTTTATGGTTGATACTTTACCAAAAACTATATGGTTATCAACTCACCATATTTTGTATGATTAAGAGTTAACTAGTCCATAGCAAACGGCTCATGGTAAAGACATATCAAATCCGTTGATAGCTGGTAGTTTGCTAAAAACTATGATAAGAGTAGTTCGCTTTTCATATGTTTTTCTTTACCATCGCTCTTTGAAAATCTTTGTGAAAAATTACCATCGCTAGTTCACAGCTTCCACCGATGTTATTTTACCATCGTTGATCTAGCCGTTACAACCGCTTGAGTCAAGAATAAATTTTTTACTAGCCGTTGAAGAGAAATTGCTTTCCATATATATATATATATATATATATAGGGTAAAATTTTTAGAAGATTATCTACTTTCCTAATTAACCTCTAAAGATAAATCTTTTCCTTAGATAATATTTCTTGCGCAAAACTCTTAAACCCTACCACTACATATCTTTCTCTCTCAATTGGCGAGTTACTTATTCAATTCTTACTGAAATAATATATTTTTCATCAAAAGATTTTATGGCACCAATCACCTTTGCAGATGAGCACAATCAAGTGGCCTATTTGGTAAAGTCAAACGAAAAGAGTGGCCCTGTTTTTCATCAGATTGTGGACTTTCTAAACACTACCCATATAAGGTATGCTTTACTTCTTAAGGGTAAAAGTCAAAAATGATAAACATTCTTTTTCAAATGTACCAATATGATAAACATAGTCATTTATGTATCAATATGCTAAACCAAATATCAAATATGTGCAATAATGGGTACTTCTTCACATCTTCATCTCTTATATTTGCATCGTTAGTCCTTTTATACTAACGGTCGTTAGTAAATAACTTAAAACTTGGTTTTCTTACTTTTTCGTCCGATTTTACGTTTCGTCCGTTTTTACTTTTTTCGTCCGATTTTTACTTTTTGTCTTTTTTCGTTGTCCGATTTTCGTTTTAGCTGTCAGCACGTTTTCCGCTTTTTAACGCCGTCCGGTTTTAAGTTTTAAATCGGTTTTTACATTTTGTCCGATTTTATGTTGCCGATTTTTACGTTGCGTCTCTCTTTTTTTTTTTCGATGACGTTGTCTCCGATTCTTTACGTTTTGTCTATTTTTACTTTTCGTCCAATTTTTACGTTGCTTAGATGCTGTCTGCGTCCGTTTTTACGTTTCGTCGATTTTTACAAAAAGAGACGAAACGAAAAATCGATTAAAACGTAAAATACGGACGAAACGTAAAAATAGACAAAACGTAAAAATCTGACGAAAACGTAAAAATGCATTTAAAACGTAAAAATCGCATTTAAAACATAAAAATCGGACTAAACGTAAAAATAGGACGAAAACGTAAAAATCTGATGAAAACGTAAAACGGCAAAACGTAAAAACAGTATCAAAACGTAATAAATTGGACGAATAAGTAAAAGAGACGAAACGTAAAAATTGGACGAAAACATAAAAATCGACTAAACGTAAAAAGAGACGAAAGCGTAAAAAATGGACGAAAATGTAAAAAAACGTACGAAAACGAAAATCGGAGGAAAACGTAAAAAACCGGACGAAAACGTAAAAAAACCGGACGAAAACGTTAAAAAAAGGACGAAAACATAAAAAAAACAGACAAAAACGTAAAAAATCGGACGAAAACGTAAAAAGAGACGAAAACGTAAAAATCGGACTAAAACGTAAAACGGACGAAACGTAAAAAAGCAGACGAAACGTAAGAAAACAAAGTTTTAAGTTATTTACTAACTAGTTAGTATAAAAGGACTAACGATGCAAATGTAAGAGATGAAGATGTGAAGAAGTACCCATTATTGCACATATTTGATATTTGGTTTAGCATATTGATACATAAATGACTATGTTTATCATATTGGTACATTTGAGAAAGTATGTTTATCATTTTGACTTTACCCTACTTCTTAATCTCATAATCTATATCTCTCAAATCAAACAGCTTTGGAACACTATTCACCCATAACAATTGAAAATAGAGATACACATGAAACAAATGGATGCTCTTAGAGCTACATGGATGGGGTAACTATTGATGTTAATTGAGGCATCCTCGAGGAGAATTCTCCAATTGGATGATCTCAATAGTATCATCACATTACCTATTCGTAAATTCATGAACATCTTGCATCCATGGGGTATGATACCACCGACAAAAGGCTACTTTCAAAAGGGTGGTTTCTCATCCTCATTGGAGATTTTAATACATACTGTTACATTGCCTAAGTCCTAAGAAAACATCTTATGAACAATTCGGTTCAATAATGGCTTACCCTTTGGTTTATCTAGCCACCGATAGGATTTTTAATTGGTCAAAATATATTTTTACAAGTATGACAGCAATGTAAAGAGTTCAACAAAATTTTGATGTATCCAAGGTTTGTGCAAGCGGTGTTAAATGAATTTCAACTGCAACCCCATACAAGAGTTTATAAAATCCATTGCCTTAAGCCTAAAGTTTTCAAAACATGAACAAAGATGGCAATAGGATTATTACACTCTTTTCCTCAAATGCTTGCAAAGATTTCACAGTACAAAACTCACCCATAATCACTGCTCCAAACATTGATTACACTCACCGCCTCACACCTATGAGAGAGGCAAAACACCAACTCTTCCCATTACAACACAACATGTACCGATCCTTTTGGTTTAGGCACAAGCAAGGTGGTTCCGTGCTTCAACCTAGTCTAACTAGGAGGAATCGAGCCAATGCCCTATGATTTACCTCTCCCAACAGTCACACAGTTGGAAGTGTTGAGGCGAAGGGCAACAAATGGATTTGATGGAACTTTGTACCAAATTAGCAAAGCGGGTTGAATCTCGAACAAGACTTGGCACAAGTAACGGCAAGATGCCAAGGATATTACACACTTGAAAGAGGAGATTCGGACCTTGAAGGAAGATTTGCAGGGTGAAATGAAGAGGAAAATTGCAAAGATTGTGATATCATCTCCATCCTCACCGATGATGGTGATTCGTAAGATTTCATTAAAGATTTGGGAAATTCTCCTAAATGTAGGAGGAAAACAGATGTCAAACCAAGGGAGGAGAATTGACTTTGGAGATGAAGGTATTTCGGTGCAAGTAAAGGTATCGAGGAAGATGATATTCAAGAAGATGTTTCTCAACAAAGAACAAAAGCAACCGTAACAAGCATCTTTTACAACCGCACCGCAGATTTTACCATCGATACAATTTCCACCGCAGAGCCAAGAGTTCCCACTGCTGGACAAGGTATTACCACTGCAAGTGAAGAAATTGAAAAGCAGAAGAAAGAAAAAGGTAAAGAAGTTATGCAGAGTAAAGAGCAACCAAAAAGAATGATTTCAAAGAAAGAACAAGCTCAGATTGCTCATGATGCAGAGGTTGCTAGAAAGATCAATGAAGATAAAGTTGCTAATAAGAAAAGACGGATGAGATAGATTGCGACTTCATGGAGGCTAAAAGGTCAAGGAATGGACACCATTGATCCAATGGATGTTAATCCAATTTCCACTGCTCCACCTACAATATTCGTAGAAAAGACTCGAGTTCAACTATGTACCTACGTAAGATGAGATTGAATTCTTGATTGCTAATGATCCGTTGGTCAAGAAGAAGGCAATTGACCTAGTTGCAGATAAGTCTTTAATCAAGAACAAAGAACCGCTCGCTTAAAGGATTTCATTCAGATGAAGAATAATCAAGCACTTCAAGATGCAATTGTTTCACCAAGAAGGGTCAAAAGAAACCAAGACAACCAACCAAGGCACAAGTTATTTCAAACATGAAGACTTATTGTTGCAATGTTGGTGGATGGAAAAGACATCGCCAAAGGGATGATCGATGATCGTTGAAGGTATCTACTACAGAGTTAAAGAGAAGATCAAGACTTTATTCCTATGAACTCAAGAAGAAGAAAGAAGATATCCTCATCTCAAGAGAAAAGCCAAAGAAATTGAATCTCGACTTTCAAGAAAACAAAGTTTGATGAAGAACAAGAAGTTCAAACCGAGAAATTCATCAAGAACAAATAACCGGTATGATCCCGATTGAAGAAGAAGATTTTATCCCGAACCACCGCAAGTCGACATCCGATTATTGATTGGGAAGTGTTTATCGCTAGCAATTTTGCTCCAACATGGAAGATTACAAGGCTAGTGGTGAAACTTCATCATTCATTCAATTTGAAGAACTCATCAAAGCATGTGATGTATATGATCCGGATACTTTGTGGAGATTGGTTCAAGAAAGGTTTGATGATGAAAATCTCAAAGATATGAAGGAAATGCGGTTATAGGTTAATCTAAGGAGGCTCTATGAACCGATACTAATGATGATTTCGAAATTCTCATGTTCATGTCCCGTACTAAATGGTTTTACTATGACTCATGTGAAGTTCATCATGTTTCTACAACAGATGGAGTGGATGCGTTCATGTTTCACGAGAAAGAATACCCACTCAGTCGGAACTCTCACCGTGATGTTGTGTACAACAATAAGAGTTCATGAAGATAATGAGAAGGTCGAGCATTGTTACTTAGGCTTCAAGATCAATGATCAAGAGCTATTCGTGATTTAAAGAGAAAGAGAAGTGTTTGATAGAATTCCCAAATCCTTACGTAAGATTCAGATTGAAGAAACTTATTGATTTGTAGAGAAATCATAAGTTTAGGGAGGATTGTTGGGAATAAAGCTACAGCTACCAACGATAAGTCATGGAAGACATCGCTAAAGATTACACTAGCAAAGGGAAACTCATTGCCACCGCCAAGACATTATTACCACCGCTATTAGGATAATTGTTATGTATCCGTGTATAGATAAGTATAGAAAAGATCTTGTGTATATTCTATATTGTTAGTATTATACTTATCTTGTAAATGACTCCTTGTGCTATAAAAGGAGATCCTAGGTCATTGTCTAGAGTAACGAATTATTCATATAAGCTTCAAGGTGTAACCCTAGTGATAAGCAAGATCACTCGTATTATTTCTTAATAATATTGGAGCTTTGTTTTAAACTGTTCTCACTTACATTACATCATATAAACCATCTTCTAAGTATTACTAAGTCTATTCCGCGTGCTTATTAATATAACTCATAGTATCACTAACACAAGGTGTGTGTTTAGATCCATCAAGATCGACAAAGAGTTACGCGAATTATATCAAAAGAATGATGCTCCAGTTGACTTGAAACAAGGCAAGCGATTTTAATTGCTAGAACCAAACTTGATTCAACATAGCAAGGATAATGTGTGTCAAACTTGAGAAATACTAATTTAGCTCAAGATCGACAAAGAGCTACGCAAAATATATCAAAAGAATGATGCTTCCATAATGCAAACATTTGAATACAATATGAGCTAAAATAAAAAGTCACGTTGTCAATTTCACTGAACTCATGGAAAAATTGTGCACTTCTTCCTCAAAAGGTTTAGATCGACAAGAAACGTGGTACACTCCTTCTCAGTGTTGAGTGACATTTCTTGAAAGATTATTCTCGATACGCGATCAAATATTTTTTCAAACATGAGTTTGAGGTTGGACTCATAACCTATTCTCTCAAAACCTTTTTTCACCGATCAACTGAACGACACTAAACCTGACATATAACAACCATTTAATTTTTAAGAAAGGTCAGATACTATAGTCAACAAACTCATCAGCTTCACATCATCATTCAATACACTACCAAATCCACCATCAAACATGTGTTATGGTTACCACCAAATCAAAAATACAAAAATACCTTACTTTATACAAAAATATTTTACAAAATACCAAAAAATAATAATAATAATAAAAAATTGAAATCTGACTTAACTAGTACAAGAAATTGCCCTTCACGCGTGATTCTTTTCTTGTGCTATGGTTATGCCGCGTGATTGATGAAGGTGGTGGTGGTGGCAGACCATAGTACCTGTTATAACAACCATTCACTTTTTAGCAATAAGTCCAAATTATGAGCAATTAAAAAGTGAAAGATATTAGGAAACTTAAACTCCAAATAAACCTTTACCAGTTCTTCTAAATATTCTTTTTAAACATGATCTACTGATGCGTGTCTAAACTTTTACCAAGTATCTGTCAAAAATAATATTCAAATAAACATTAGTCTATTTAATTATTTAAGTAAAAGCTAATTAAGGTCCCATTTGCTTTATTGGGAATAACTAATAATGAGGAGAATCGACCCCAGTGGCCAATAAATAACAGTTTATTTTGTCCACTTTATAATAATTATTTTATATTTATTTCGTAATTTAAAACCGTAACCTTTGACTCGTCACCTTATGCATGTGATTTTTATCGAGGTTGATGTTATTCCATTAGTTCCACCTAAAGCTAATTATATAATTTTCTACTATTGTTTTCCCTATTTATTCATCCAAATCACTTTTAAAATAAGTTGTCATAAAAAAAATAATAATAAAAATTTGTAAACAGGCGAGAACACCTGATTTTGGATATCTTTTAAGACCAAAGAATTATTCACCTTATGCTTAATAAACGACAACTCTTCTTACTCAAATGCAAGACCAACCTGAATGAAAACTAATTTCATACTCATAAACTTAATATAAACAACCCTAGGCTTTTTTCGTGTTCAAAGTTTCCCCATGCGACGTATTAGTTGGACTTGAGAGTACGAACGCACCCTTTTCAAATGATCGAAGACCGACCATAAGCATGTGATATCAATGTTACTTCGAGAGTACATGAGTGTTTGACATGCGAATCAAGAGCCATGCAAGTCTTGTTTCGATTCATACAAGCTCATATAACGACTCTTTTCATAGACATTCTTCTAAAACTTAAAGTAGATCCTCAGGGCCGTCTCATGAATTTATGATTTTTTTGAGGGCCCTGGACGAAATTAAATAATGAGGCCTTTCGAGCAAAAACGTTATATATAAAATGTCATTATTTATAAGATATAACACAATTAGTTATCTAAACATTGTAACATATTACTTATTTAAGATATTTTTTCATCTAAATATTTTTTTCTTCGTGAAAAATATGTCTACTCACATATATACTTCGTAATTATTAACGGGACAAATTTTGAGGCCCCTAAAAGTTTTGACCGAGTCATGTCACCAGACACCCTCAAAGACTACCAGATCCTTCATATGAGTTTTAAATATGAAATCACAACTAAAAGCAATAATAAACAAAGACCGATGTATTAATGAAGTATAAACGTATAATTACATTGTAATTTGTATAGCCTTGATAGACTCAAAATATATTTTTACAAGTTTAAGCAAGTGGGTTAAAAAGTGTCTAGAGTTTTTCAAACTTTTCAAGTGGTTTTCAACAAGGTAGTACACAAATTATTGTAGTTACAAATATGCATCATTGCCCTTACTATAATCTTTTGAATTTGTGGGTGTGAATTGATTCTAGACTTTTGGCTGATGCATGGAGTACATATATTTTTTCTAAGGAGATGCTTACATATCAAGCTTGATTTGAGACACTCTAACGCGCAACTCGTTAAAGACAATATATATACAAGATAACTGCTTTAATGACAGCTGAGTGTTCCAAACAATTTTGTTGCATAAATCATTTCCTTTTTCTAAATGATTCAAAACACACTTAAAGTTTTTTAGGAATTATTATGGATTTGAGAGTTTTCAATAGTATCTTACAATTTTTAGTAGGCAAACAACTTGTCACGCGATTTGACTCCATCATGTATTATTCATGTTCACGACGAACCTTAGTGAGACCTATAGAGCCACACCTACTAAAACTTTAAAGTTCTACTTATATTTGTTTAAATGAAATACAACTTAATTTGGCCTTCTCAAATTAACGATATAAGACTTATTTTTTCTAACAAATTAACCCAAGTTCCGTCTATGATCATGTTAGCAATAAGATTGATCAGTATTCACAAATGATCACCACATAATGTTTCCCTTCTTTAAGCTATATATGCAATGCATATACCTATTTCTTACAGAAATTTGTAAGACGTTAGACATTTTTTAAATTTGGTTATTAATTTTTTTTCTTAATATTATTTTACTAGGGTACATCATACATGTGGAATCTGATTAATTATATATTAAAGTAGGATTCACCCATTCCAATGAGTGACTTTGAACCCCAATTATTTAAGAATTAACTTTAGTATTATATTAAGAACCCATTTTGAATAAGAATTTTGACTATAAATTCTTCAAAATTCTATACTTTAAATCATATTTAACCAACTACATCCCTATAGGCCTATATGCGCATTAACTTATTTCGGTATTTGCTCCATAATTTTCTGTACTTTGATGAATTAAAGACAGAAATTAACTCTCAACCCTTTGTTTCAAGAATTTCATTTATTTTAACAACATTTATTTCAATTAAAAGCAAGACTGAAGAGGTACACAAATAATACAAATGTATGTACTATGATCAAGAATATTTAAAATACCATTAATTACTCATGATACATATGGTTAACATGACCATAAGACCACAAATATGTACTCTACAAGGCACAAGCATTCTATGTTTCAAGGCACAAGCATTTTATGTTTAGGGTATGTTTGGTGACACGAGCGGTGGTAGTTAGCAGTGGGTGTTTGTTTTACTAAACCACGTTTGATAATTTAATCAGAATTATAAAAGTAGATTTAAACAAAACAAAGTGCTAAATGTTTGTTGCCAAACAAACTTTAATATTCAAATGCCAAATGCTCAAAATGATCTAAAAAGCTTGTCGCTAAACATACCCCTAACAGACGGTCTTAAAGCTTTGACATATAGACTAGTGTAAAACATATATCTAGACCGACGGAACCATTACAACAGTGCCTCTGTAATATGTTTTTAGACCAATGTCTCTACTCGTCCATATGTTATACCTTTTGACTTCCCCTTTTCAACCCATCGAGATACCGGTCTATACGGCCTCCATAACCGGTTTAAATGCGTTTTTGTAGTAGTGTGCAAAAATCAAAAGAAGCGTAACAATAACATACGTATACCGCCTATATTTCGGAACCTTTACAAAATGATGCACTCACTTGTTTTTGTTTATTCTACAACTTATGATACTAGTTATTAAACAATATCATTATTTTTGTAAAGAACTTAACCATAAAAGGTGGATAGTTACCCGCATAATATATGGTACCTTAAAAGAGAAAAAAAAATAAAAATACAAAGCACCTAGTACAAAGCCAATACATTAATAATTAAAATAAAACACTCATAGGTTCAAACCTCACTAAAGGCCAGAGACATTCGTTTACACGGAGTGCTCACCTTGACCGACCCCGCCATCCAAAAAGCAGTAGTCATGACCTAATTACTACCAGAATGCCGTCAAACCCAAGTATACCAAAAATAAAACACTCATAATTGCAATTAACAAAAAGGAAATTATATTTCATAGTCTATGACCTAGATTTGTAAAAAGCAAAAAAGATGATAACATTTTCAAAAGTGAAAATGATATGCAAATACAACTAGAGCAAAATTGCCTATTATGTTGAATAGTGTCACATGTATACCACATGGTGTGGGGTTTGTCATTGTTGTTTGGCTAGCTATTTGCTATATGTTTAATTCCCGTATCAAAATAAGCGTTCATTTTTCATTTGACTGATAACAATTGCACTCGAAATTTTCTAAAACCTTGTGCCAATATTGAAATTTACATTTATTTTGATTTTTGAGACGGTTAAAGTATCATATCCAACACAAATTCTTCACGTAGAAGATTAAGATGTCACAAGTTCACGAAAAGTAAAAAATAATGTGTTTTGAGTACAAGACAAATGTAGAAGAATAACAACATGATTGTCATCCCCATCTTGGATTTTTATGCATAACGTCTCTTATTCGAAAAATAACAAGAAACTTTTGTTCCCGACATCAATAATCTTGGATAAAGATTTTGTACGTGATTTTGATGCGTTTTTAGGAAATGAAAAGTTACCCTCTTCGGATAGCTATTTTCCTCGGCTCTCAAATAACCGAATTCAATGTAAAGATATAACAATATGCACCGCACGATCAACACGTCGCCTATAAGATGATTGCATTGAATTTGATCGTTTTTGTGGAAAAGAAGTAAATGAAGTTTCGAAAAGCAAACTTTATTTATGAAGTAAGTTGTTAAGTTAGAATTGCATGAGGCAAAGAATAATGAGACAAGTGCACGGTAACTAAGATGGTCCCCAAGCTACAATTATATGTATAAGATTGGTTTTAATATAAGAGAGTTGAGAAAGATACAAGAAAGTCAATATTATTACTGCACCAAATTTGTATCTTGTGTTGTCAACACACCTCTGTTTAAAAAGCTCTGCAGATGCTCTCACCCTTTGTCTCTCTCCCAGTGCTAACTTCCATGTCAAATATTCTCCCTTCATTTGGCTCTAACTAGCTACTCTTCTTTTTTTATAAAACTTATAGTATTATAAAATTAATGTCTTTCTTATCCTATGTTCCTAACCCTCTCATGATTCTCTATATGGTATCTAACATCTTTGTATTAACTTGTTTACAAGGTTTATGCAAAACTTCTTTTCAGGGATTTTGTCCAACTTTTAGGATTGACCATTAGACCATCTTTCGCGCATTAGACACAAGACTAGAATGGACTTGCCACAAAACCCTATCAGGTTCCACATAGAGGTTGGGGTAAGCTCGTTTAAGAACCGGACTAGGTTATTGCATTATTAAAGTATAATAAGTTGTATTATGATGTTTTGAGTACAGAAAGAGGCTGCTTTTAGAAGCCAAGAGCTCATAAGGTAGTAAATAATAAGCACAAGCTTTTTTAAATAAGCTTAGAAGTGAAAAGCAGCCGCAACTAACCTTCCCGACATGAGCTTAAGACAAGGATGGGCATGACTAAAAGGGTATCAAAGAGAAGAAGACAAAAAAAATAAAAGGGTAAAGAGGGGGGATAAAGCAAAGATTACATTCCAAGCTTGCAGATGAAAAGGGTGGTGTTTGTTAAAGTGGTAATTCGAATATCTGACATTAAACACAACAGACCACTCTTTCACTATGAAAAAAGACCGAGCCATGTGCAGCATGGCTTCTTGGCCTTACACGAGTCGGATTCATTGACTTGACTATATGGCTCCCTTGTTATTTCATCATCAACGAAAAAAATAAAATAAAAATCATGGTTTTAGTATCAGCAAGAAATAGACCAAAGGCAAAGCTTAAAAGCTAGCAGCTTTAAACATACACACATGATAATATTAACTACATCACAAGACTGGATAAGAAGGAAAGAATATACTCTGTATCATGATAATTTTGGATTCAGTAAGAAGAAAAGGATATATCACCGATCGTTTGTATTAATTTTGATCTCCATTAGCTCCTCGATAGGTTGACGACAGATGGGGCATTTGTTGGTTTGATCTCTCAATGCTTTGGCACACTCACTGCATAGACACTGAATCATGCAATAAAGTTAAATTTAGAAAAGGTGATAAGATACAATCAGAGACTTTTCAAATCATTGGGCCCTTGATTGTAAACGAACAACGAAAGACCCTATGCAACAGAGAAATGACAAATCTGGGACCAAATAAACTCGGGTTGTAGACAGATATACAAAAATCCTTAATATAAGTCCAAATCCGATTCAAATAATTTATACGTAGCTTCTATGACTATAAGCATCTAGTATCCAAATATTATCTTCTTTATGTACTTACTAACATAAACATTTATAAATACAATAACAAGATTAGAAAACGAGGAAAAAGTATAAGTTAATAATTTGTGACAGCAAAGCAAAATTTATATGCATTGTGCATCACATGACATGTTATCTATTAGTCACTGAAAGTCATGCACTACCCATGTGTTTCAATTATGAATCAATATATCCAAATAAGTCCGAAACCATATCCGATAAAAATGGATGATATTTACATACTTATTAGTCAAAAAGAGTATGCATGATATTCATTTATGTCTGAACAAGATATAATAGGTTGAGCAATTTCCATTTCCATATTAAGTACACACAACGCATTTAGGATCAGACTATAATATATACCAACAATAGATATAGGCTAGGGATAGAGGGGATGTGTTTTGAGATTAATTATCTTATACAAAATTAGAAGATAATCAGTTGCGATAGGACAGGTTGTAGAAGAGAGTATTTTGATGTGTTTATGCTCTTTAAGTCGAAATTAGCCTATTTTCAGGTAACTTTATACGTTAAGAATGACTAACATCGTTTATCAAAATCAGAGTTGATTAAAACTATAAAGCAACCTAATTCACCTGTACTATTCAACGTATACTTCTTTTGACAGATGTATATACATATTTTTATATGCATGTAACAAGAACTTACCATATGCCGACATGGAAGCACAGCTGTATTCTTGGGTTCAGTAAGGCAAATAACACACTCCTCACCAGAACCCACATCATCAAATTTCTCCTCAGATTGACTAATTCCATAGATCTCACGTAACTCATATCGAACACCATCAATCCACAATATCTGTCTCATAACTTTAACTTTAAAAGGGCTGTCATTATTTTTCTCCAATACGGCTTGTGTAATCTGCATGTGAGGGGTAGTAGCGGTATTTGGTAACGGGGCATAATGATGTTCATCGGGTGAAATTAAAGGCACGTTTATCTCTGCACATATCACAAGTGGATACACGTCTTCTCCTGATGATGGTTTTGATAAAGCATCTAATTCAAAGAATCCCAAGTCAATGCCGGTTCCTGATGGCTGTTTGAATCTTTGAGCGTGTCCTTTCTGGAAAGGAACTTTGACTGGTACAAATGCCTCGGCGTATACCGGAACAAACTTACAATTGGGTTCTTCCTTTGCAAAGTAATATATGGTTATGCTGTGAAATGAAAATTTTAACAGGGAAAGGATTAGTTATGGAGAAAGTAAACTGATTAACCGAGCATATGCTTGCTGTAAAAAAACTATGCTGAATAAACATTGTAGTAACAATAATTGCCTATAATCAATAATATACTTATTGTGATGCTTGCTGTAAATTTATCACGAAGCAGTTAAAAACATAGATATTTCATCGTTTAAGACACAAATTATAACAGTATTTTTCAAGGATTAGATTCTTTGCGTGCCATCAAATAGTGTGGCTTATTCCATGTGGATATACTATGAAGCATTTATCGAGGTTATATTACTACTTATCTATCTGCCATCTATACATCCTTACGGACTTAAAAAACCAGTTGGAATAACATCTTCCTTTTGCAGCTTCATGTGTGGCTTTTGACCATAGCTTTTTCTTGCTGGTCTTCAAATCAACTGCTCCAAAGACACTAACAGACTATCCTCTAATATGCTACACTATTATTATCACGTATCTATCTTTATGTTCACCAGTCAAATGTGTCGGTAGGCTCAATCCCCATGGATTAGTTGGCCAAAATGTCGGAAAGCATAGTTACCCAAATAAAAAATATCCATTCGATATTCAATTGTGTTCATAGAATCCTGAGAGAAATACATCGTCATTTTATCTGTTTAAGTTTTGTCAGAAGTCTCAAACTAATTGCTGATACATGCACAAAACACAAAAAGGAGGAGGAATAAAACCCCATACTGATTCACGTTTCCAGAAAAATAAAAAAACATCCAAAATCTGAGTGAACAATCTCACGAATCATTTAAATCTTCACTTCAAGATAAATAAGTATAGATATCTTCCTACATTCTGAAAGAAATTTAAAACGAACTAGATGCCGACTCAACTTGTGGCAGTAGTTTCTTTACGTTATTAAAACAAGGATGACCTGTTCAGCTATGTACATCCAACGTCCTTAACTCTACTATCACTCAAGGGTTAAATAGGTTAGAGCTCCACTTAACCAAAATGAGGCATTGTTCCTATTGTTATTTGTGGCATGTCACACGAAGACACAAAGGTTGCCTAGAGATTAGGCACAAGACGAGACACATCACATGTACAAGGATTCAAGAGCGAAGCACATATACAACTATAATAATGAAATTATAAATTAAATTGCGTTTTTAGTTTTTTAGAAAGGGAAATCAAATATTGATATTAATAGAGAGGTGAGCCAAAGCAACCCTTGGATGACTCAAAACTAATGTGTAATAATCGCCTCCTTGGCACTTGTTGTACTTTCGGTTTACATGATAAAGTCTATTTGGTTTTGTTAGCCACTTATAAACAACTCACCTAAAAATGAATTTCTAGATACTTATGCTGTTACGCACTATACAATCACTAGGTCCTTAGATTCGACCCATATACATCCTTTGTTAACATTAGATTTATCGATTTTCTAGTTCCTTAACACCCTAAGCTCCCTTACCTGGATTCCACATTAGCTCCACCATTAGCATTTACCCCATTCTCTCTGTTTTTGCGGCAAAGCAAGGAGGGGGAGGTATTCCCTCCTTTACCGCAAGTCTCGCACCCTTTTCCCGGTCCACACCTATGAGCCTTAGGGCATGTACTTCTACCTCAATAAACAGTTGGAGCCCGCCCTAATAGTTTGGACTACTCTGACATACTTGCATAGTCGTATATAAGAAATAAAACGATGTTTGAAAGCGGAATGCTGAGTAAGTGGAGAGGAAATGCAAGCGAGGGACTCTCCAAAACCTGAAGCCGAAAGGCACTCTTCTTTGATCATGGAATGAAGCTTCTATTTGCAGTAAGGGTACATTGAATAGAAAGGGTGCATACATTGACTCAGTTTCCAATTTATGATCAATACTTTCAAAATCAACCTTTTCAGGTTGACACTCTGACGCTGTTATTTAAGTCCAGAAGTACTTCTGAAATGCTGCGGACATGGCAAATGTATTAACTCAAAGTATGAACCTTAAAATGTTGCTAAATGGAGTTGTGACCCTAATTTGTTGATTTTAGAAGTATGAATTAAAGAGATGAAACAAGCTTAAAGTATATGCCCTTTCTAATTTCCCTTAAGTAACGTAAAAGTGAGTGATTACAATACTCACTATGATTGGTGCAACTAACAAGCAATAGACATGAAGCTAACAAATTAATATATATTTGCTTTTCTTAGTAATAGCCATTAATGAGAGTGTTAACAAAAGGAACCTGCTAACATTTACAGGATTCAATTACCACACACCCCTATGGTATTCGTGAGCTTGTTAAACTGCACTTTTGGTACCGATTGGGTAATGGTCGTGACACTTCGGTTTTGTATGATTCATGGTGCACTCAATGCCCTCTAATCAGGTTTTTAGCTCCTAGAGACATTATGAGGGAAGGGTTCCACTTACGAAATTGTGTATCAGATTTGACATCGAATGGAGCTTGGATTTGGCTGAACTCATGGTTATTAAAAGCTCCTGATTTATTTCATGTTCCAGCCCCGATTCTTGTAGATTCTCGGTTAGATCAGTTTTTATGGCGTGCTTTCTGAATTATCAGTTAAACACGCGTGGGAGGCTATTAGGACTCGTGGTAATGAGGTGTTGTGGCATCGTACGGTTTGGTTTTCTCATTGTATTCCCAGCCACGCTTTTCACCTTTGGTTAGTGATGCGAAGAACTCTTAAAACCCAAGATAAACTAAGGCAATGGGATGTTGGTGACTCTCCGACTTAAACCTGCTTCAGTGCCCTTTATGTGACACTCAACCGGACTCTCATGAACATCTTTTCTTTGAATGTTCTTTTGCTTCACAGGTTTGGATATATATTCGACACTTAGCTAGTAGAGATCTTGTTCCTCCTATTTTGCATGATATTATGTCGTGGATCCAGCCAATGGCTGATAAACACACCGCTAAAAGTGTCATTGGTCGGCTTCTAATTGTTGCTACGTCATACTACATTTGGATTGAAAGGAATAATCGCCTCTTCAAGAATGCTAGAAGAAAACCGGAGGAGCTTCGAGATATCATTATATCATGATGGTTACGGTTCGTTTAAGCTTCTTACGTTTCGGTTTAAGAATACGCATATGGTTAATCAACTGCTTACATTGTGGAAGATGCCCAAGACTTTTAGGCTATATGGAGTTTGAAGGATTTTCGTTATACATAGCATTTTCTTGCATGGCTTTCATTTACGTTACTGCTCTTATGGAAGATCTCAAGTTCGTGTATGGTCCAAGATGGGAGCTCCATTTGAGAGTTGTACTCTTTTTTTCCTTCTCCAAGGTTTTTCCCACCGGGTTTTTCTTGGGAAGGTTTTTATGGAGGCAGTCTCATTTGGCCTATTATACTCCTTGTATTCTCCTGTTGGGTTGGCTTGGAGGCATTTATATTGGGTTTTCCATATTGGTGTGTTGGTTAGTTGTATACAGTTAGTGTTTGCTATCATTTTGTGGGCATGTCACAAACGATTTAGTGGTTGTTCAAGCTTTTTGCTTGAGGTTAATGTGGTATTTCACCACATTCCATTGTACTTAACTTTTCTCGTGATTAATTAGGGCAAACGAGTGAACATTTCATGAACCGTTCGGTAAAAGTTCGTTTACATTCGTTTATTTATTAAATGAACGAACATGAACAATATTTTACGTTCGTTTAGTTATATAAACGAACATGAACAAAAGTGTGTGTCCGTTCATTTATGTTCGTGAACGTCCGATTATACGTTTATTAACGTTCATTTATTTGTTTATGTTTGTATATCATATCTTTATTGTATACTTTTAAAACTGGTTTCACTTATAAAACAAAATAATATGCATAATTAAATAAAGTTTATGTTTGTTTTTCTACATTCATTTACATTCGATCGTTTATGTTCGTTTAGTATCTTAATGAATGAACATAAACAAACATGAACAACTCATTTTCTTAATAAACAAACATGAACAAGAAAATTCGTCCGTTTAGGCGTTCGTGTCTTTTTATTTGTCCGGTTAAAATTAGACAAACGAACATGAATAAGGCTCCGTTCGTGTTTGCCCTGTTCGTTTACAGCCCTATGTAATATACTTTACCGGGGTAACCCTTTTAAAGGCCCATGAGCCCTTTAATAAATAGATTCAAGCCTCTGCTAATGAAGTAACATTAATACCCATACTAGCAATATGTAAATGACTTAATTTCATTATTTGATTATTAAGCTTTAAGTAGTATCATTATGTAAGTGACTTATTTAATGTTGAAGCATTTACTTGGTAGAATAAGGGTATGTTTGACGAAGATAGCGGTAGCAAGAAGTGGTAACACTAAGCAAGTTGTTTGTTTTGATAGTGTTTGGTAGTTATAGCAGTAAGCAGTAATTGTTTGTTTTGATAGCGTGTTTGGTAGCATAGCTTTATAGTCATAATTAGCAAGTAGAAACGCTAGTTGCACGTAAATGCTAATAGAGGTAGCGTTTTGATTTGGAGCGTTTAGAAAAAATAGAAATGCTACTTGCTTATTTCCAAACAAGCATTTTATGCAAAACGCTAACCGGTAGTTGCTAGTTGCTTCAAAACGCTCCTAAACGCTTGCCTAAACTAAGTAGAAATATTTTGTGTAATTTTTTTTTACCTAGCGCCACGCGTACGTGATGGGCTCACAGTTGCATTACGCATCGGTCTCTAAGACCATGAGCGTTACGGATCGCAACATGTAATTTATAAACCAGATCTCATGTATATGTATCCTCACAAGTCACAATTAAAGGTCTAAATCAGTGTCAATTCACTAACTCATTTTGTTTGCTGACTTTACCTTCTTCACGTAGGCACATACCCATTGCTCAAACAAATATCGTGTATTTGAGTTGCACCTTGACATCTAATCATATAAGATACTACTGTTAATACTCTATTTCCCAGATGTTTCCAGTTACATTACTTTACCCACCCGAAATCAATTACTATATCTATATACATTGATCTCTCTAGCTATATAATCGTTCCACCTGCATCTCATATTCACCCAACTCATTCGACTGACACCACGACCCTTTAATATGATGAAGAAGGACCACTATTGCCCATTTGGCCCTACCAGTTACTACACGTGTACAGGTATCCTTAAATACGTCTGCTTCTCATTTATAGCAATGTTGTGGGCATATTAGATTCTTATTCTAGTGAGAATCTGAGATGCCATGATTCTGCTAAGGGGGTATTCGGGAGTATTTAAATGTGCAATTTGTACGAGGACTAATACTTCTATAGTTCTATTAAAGGAGATGTACAAAGATGAAAGATGGAGGCAAAACTATAAATATGGATACGAATTTGCAAAAAAAGCTAGCAGGGGGGAGCTTATCAAGAACATATTATGAAGTTTTAGGATGATAAACTGGTTATATAAGCTTACCCAAAACCCCCTTTCCATTGTACTAAACTTCTTAAACAAGTGTTTGGATGTGCAATTCCAAATTCATTGTCCCATCTCAATAGATTAAGCTATGGGCACGTTTCAAGTGTAATTACTTAAACCATATTAAACCTCAATCGTATTCATTTCTTGGTCAATCCAAACACCCCCTTCATCATTTAATAACACAGCTATAGCTATACACTCTAAATGATGTAAAAGTTAAATGCTTCTTTTATTAGCGTTTCAATAGGAGCATTTAAACAAAATTTAAAAGCTAAAAGCTGCCAACCAACATTATATTCTACACACTAAAAGCTAAACACTATAACATTATTGTTACGATCCCACATCGGTCAAGTATGGGATTGGTTGGCAACTTATAAAGTCTAGGTGTCCCCTCCTCCGTTGAGCTAGCTTTTTGGAGTGAGTTATACACCTCGCTTTGTGGCTTGATGCGACCTAGTATGGGATGGGTTCGTATCAATTGGTATCATAGTGGTGGCTTCGACCCAAAAAGAAGGATGCCAACCGTGACCAACGAGGACGTTTGTTCTTCAAAGCGTGGGGTATTGTTCTTCAAGTCTATGTGTCCCTTCCTCTTACAAGCTAGCTTTTTTAGTGAGTTCTACACCTAGACTTTTATGACCCGATACGAGCCAGTATGTGATAGGTTCGGATCAATAATTTACACTAATTATGCAATAAACAATATACCATATTTAAAAACAAACTAACGTACAAAAAGTACTAACCTGCCATCAAACATAGCATCGAAAACAAACGAAACCAAATAACAATCCTCATTCTCCTCATCAACTTCAACTCTCAAACTATCCTTATGCACATTCACATGATTCTTCACCTTCTTCGCCTGCTGATGATCCACATACAACGGCGGCGGCTGAGCCGCCACCATCACCGGCGGCGGCCCCATCGGCCGCCACCCATAACCATACGCACCTGGCGGAGGCCCATAATTCTGGTTATACACCCACCTGGCGGCGGCCCATAATTCTGGTAACTGGCGGCGCCGGCGGCGGAAGTGGCGGCGGTGGCGGCGGCGGCGAGTAAATGTAGGGCGGAGATGAGTAGGATTGTGGAGGTGGGTTTTGATGGTAATAAGTGTTGTGATTGTTTCTTCTTCTATTGTTGCTTGATGTTATACCCATTTGGTTTTTTTTTATAAAATTATGGAAATTTTTATTATGGGTTTTGAGTTTTGGTGAAAATTATGGGAAGTTGTTGGAGGGTTTTTGTGGGTTAGTGAAAAAGATTGGATCTTGGTGTTTTGAGATGTTGGTTTTGTCAAGAAACACGTTTTTGGTTCTTGATGATGAAGGTTTCAAGAAGTTTGGTTTGACTTTTTAGGACAGTGATATCTGGTTGTTACTATTAAATTGATTTTTCCTAAGGATATTTTATTTAATTTTTATTCATTTTTATTTTAGGAGGTCTTAAAATAATACTTTTCCTTTTTATGTTAACTAATCAAAAGAAAATTTATGTTAAATTACGTGTTTTTTGGTCTAGAGACAACAATTTTAAGACGTAGAAGTAGTTTTTTAGTAAAAGTTATAAGTGAGGTCGAGCATTTTAGCGGTCAGCGTTTTTTTCTTTCAAAAGCTCAGAGTTTTATAACCCGACTTCGAGGATGTGACCGAAAAGAACATAGTACAGGGAACAAAGGAAGAGAAGAACAACAACACAA
Source organism: Chrysanthemum lavandulifolium (assembly GCA_022545495.1). Classification (NCBI taxonomy): domain Eukaryota; kingdom Viridiplantae; phylum Streptophyta; class Magnoliopsida; order Asterales; family Asteraceae; genus Chrysanthemum; species Chrysanthemum lavandulifolium. Next base: position 39,388,960 of record CM040238.1, on the reverse strand, counting down.
ACCAAGCTAGAAAACCGAAAAAAAACAGAAACCAAAACAATGTTAATTACATGACAACATAGATTCAGGTTTCGAGATCCAGCAACTCCAAAAAGCAGTTGACACCTTGCAACGAGCATAAATCCAACCTTTAAAAATACGTTGGATGGAGGAAAGAATGTCTTCATTCAAACCTTGCTACGATCATCTAAAGAGGCATGAATCACACGACTTCTTCATTGCCAAATCAACCAAAGGAAGCAATGAAAACCCCATGAATGTGGGCGAGATAGGGAGGGGCATGCGCCTCACGCGAAAAATTGTAGGTAAAATTTCAAAATATCGGATTTTTTTGTAATTTGCCACCTTAAAATCAATTTGTAGTTTAGTTTCTAAAATTATTAAAGTGTGCCCTTCGAACATAAATTTCGCCCGCCCGCCTATGAATAACTTTATTTAACCGAACACGACCTAGATTAACCACCTTACCCAAGCCGATATCTATGAGATCAAAGGAGGGAAGAGACCAAGATATCAAAATTCCACCAACTCCCGAGTCTTTCTCCAATTGTGTTTTATATGGGCATAGCGAAAGAATTGCGATCAACAGACTGCTAATCTACGGCTTCACGTAAAGGTCAAGCATCCGAATCAATGTCGACTTCCGCCGAAAACATGTTGATCTAGTAGAAGTCGATGCGTGTTTTAATATTTATATTGTCTCGTTATACCTATGGTTCACTCCTAACGCACTAACGGCAAAGGCACCACGCGCTGTAGTGTAGTATCTTGTGAAAATCGAGGTCGTCCCAAGAGCTATGTGTGTTGGATTATTACTAAGTCTAGGTGTTACAGTTTTTAATATGATTTTGATAAGAAATTAATTAATTAACTACTAAAGCAGATAAAATGCAAAGGTTTAATCAATAGAGGAGAATGGTGCTAACCTAGTTATTCCTCCTAGCTAGTAATGTCTACGCCTACTTACTTCCAATTACTTCAGTGGGTCAAATTCGAGAAGACAACATTTGGTCAATTCGCCCCTAACCTATCAAAGAAAGATGCCACCATCGGAGAAGTCGTGTCCCTTCATAAATCCAGCTTGTTCCCGGTCCCCTAATCCAAGTCATTAAGCACCGCTACATGCTAGATTTATAATAGTGAGTGCGGGCAAGAAGCAACTTAAACACTCACCCCTAATTCTTAAATTCATCCAAACGGTAGGTGATCACCTGGTCAAATCGCACAAGTAGAAAGTGGTCTTCGCTTGGTCATATCTTACCCTTCCCATCTCATTCTACTCACTTAGGTCGGTTTGTCATATCTCATAAGCAACTAGCCTCTACCGCCATTCAAAACTACCCAAACAAGTGGTAGATACCAATAAACTATGCATGCATACACTTAGAAATAATTATACGGAGTAATATAAACGCAAACAAAAAATTAAGGAATCATAACTAGGCCAAGACCAAGAGGTGCTTAGTCATATTAACCATACAAATCAATTCAATATTCAAAGTTACGAAATACATGAATCGAAAGTAAAGAAAAGATAAAATGCTAATGATTATCGTAGGGAGTGATTTCTCCTCGAGACACTCCGTGATGCTCCTCTAGACCGCTTTGGCTTCTTTCCACGCTCTTTGGTTGTGGAAAGTGGAATGCGATGCTTTGAAATGCCGGAAATCGCGGGTATTTATAGGTCAGATTCGGGTTACTGGAACTAATATAATAGTTACGCCGTAATCTTCAATTTCTTTGTAATTTGCACTAGATCTGCTGGTTACTGCAGAACCTTATAAGTGGTTACGCCAGATCTTCAATATTACTTGGTTACCGTAGTTGATGAAATAGTTACGGCGTAGTTATCGCCGTGTGGAACCTCATTTGACCTAATAAGTTACGCCATAGTCTTTGGGGAGTTACGCAAGAATATTCTAATGAGTTGGCTTTCTAAGTCACGCTTAGTTACTACAGAATGTGAGAGACGAGTTACGACGCAACTTCTTCAAAGTCAAGATACTATGATAAATCTTTGATATTTCTCCAATTCCGCCTCTTTAGCTCCAATGCTCGTAATTTACCCGAAAGAGGAAAACAATGGAAAACAAGCGAAATCCATATAAATGATATAAATTACAAGCATTATCTGGGAAATTGACACTTAATATTCGGACTTTTGATGTTATCAAATATCCCCACTCAACTCTACTTGCCCTCAAGTAGACCTTATTAAAAGATTCCTAAAAGATATCTCACAAAACTTGAAAAATATAAGTTTACAAATCCTTTATGCTAAAATAGAACAAAGCCGAACACCTCATGAAATGGGAATGAAACACTCAAATCTCTCAACTATTCTAAGTGTCAATTTCGGGTGATCACCAATCGCATGTACATAGCATGTATTATATCATAAGCTTGGCGGTTACACAAAACTCCACCACTAGAGTTAAGGGCTAAACAATTCTTGAAGGCAATATGGGTAGACACGACAAAGGTTAAAGGGTGACTCGTCATTACTAACATGTCACGACGAAGTGGACAAAATCAATGATACATGACCAAATCCATGGCCAAGACAACAAAGATTGCCCGATGCATCACCTAGACACGCTTCATGACTAAAGGGTAGTATAAGACATGAGAAGTATAAATGGTGTAAAATAAAAATCAAGGTAGTCTAAATCTATAACCAAGTCATCACCACTTCACCGTCCACCAAAGTTCAAGCTTTGAAGTCAAGAAACCAGATCATGAAATACTAGGTAGATGTGTCTTGAGGACGCCGTGATGGGCACACTACCTTTCTCCAACTGCTGGCATATTTAACAACCCAATCTTCGAATGTGACCGAGGTGGCCTCCTCGATACTAAATCTATAAAGCTCATAACATAGTGCTTATAACAATGCACTTTACAATAACTAAATAACCTAACAACTTTTTTTTTTCGAATCATTTTTTTTTCAACATAAATATAACAACTAAACAAAATATCCCCCCACTTGAGATGAACAACGGGAATTCGGGGGGTCTTCAATGTTCTTCAAGAATATCTCGCCGACGAAAGTGTGATTTCTGAACCTTTCCACTTGAACCTTGAACTTAGGCAAATGATGACTTTCCAATCACAAATAAATACTACATGGTAGGCTAAGGTGTATAGGTGTATCGAAACAATATATTGGGTTAACAAAATGAAAGGAATGGCTCATATGGGTGTACCTAGGGGTATCTTCCACTAAAGGTGAGTGGAACAAAAGGGTTTCACATAGGGTCGAGAAGTCGAAAGCACTAATCGATAGACACACAATGGTAGGCTATTTGGGTGATAATCCTATAATATTGCCTTCTTAAACCGAAAAGTCCAAATACATCGAGCTAACTCAACATAGCTCGCCTATGGTCTCGAAATGATGCAAAAGCCAAGTTCTAAAGTTTACAAGCTACCCAGACACTTATAATTTGGTGGATTTGGGGTAAAATATTGGAAACGGATAAGGCTAATCTCACCATATAATATCAAAGGTTGTATGTGCTCGGCTAAGGTCTAATCTAGTTAGGTTAAGAAAACATGTCAAAATTTTAAAATGGCATAATTTTTCAAAATAAACTAGAAAATGAGGGCAAAATAATGTTCAAGAGATAATTCTACTCCGCCCCCACTTGAATTGTACAAAGTCCCTTTGTACTAAGCGCTAAATAAAGGTGAAGAGAATCAAATTTGCTCCAAAAAGAAAGAAGGCTCACGAAAAGAGACGTGCCTTCAGATAAACATCAATGAACAAACTTCAATCCTCGAAATCACACTACCGACAAGCATAATTCTAAAAAGAAAAATAAGAAACAAACCTTACTCACTTTCATAGAATCACGGTTGCATTTAGCATATGCAATAAGTTTTAAACCACTTGGTGTTCCAAGTGGACGAGTGAAGTCTCGTGAGGGTTTACAGAAACACACCCACAAAGTTCGCTTAAAATACTAATACAAGGTTATTGTGTTTTAAAATGAAAGAAGTAGCAGAGAGGAGTTACGTCAGAACTCCTCGAGGAGTTACGCCAGAATCGGCAAAACTCGCATACCGTAACCATGGAGATGGTGTTACCGTAATCGTAATACATCCGAAATTCTGTAGGGTAGGTTACTGGCAGAATTACGCAGATGAGTTACGCCAGAACTATGGTCGATCAAAGAGTCAGCAAAGTGAGAATTACTCCAAGTTTCCTCGCAAAATGGTTAAAAACAAAACCCTACAAAATGAAAATAAAACAAAAGAAAGGGATGATTCGGTTGTCTCCCAAAAAGCACTTTTCTTTATTAACGAGTCTTTAAGTTAGACTCGTGAGTCGCGGGTTACTTAGTGCTTGTTGGACATTTTGTGATATGGCAATTCCACGTTGGATCCAACTTATCGATTCTCATCCTGCTTGTAGTCATCCCCAATTCTAAACAAATTTAGTAGAAGCTCTTGATTTTCCGTGGCCGGTCAATACCTTTTGCCTTGTCTTCCTCATCGATATCGAGCAATGGTTGAGCTTGGCTTAACTGCCTCTTGGTCCAATTTTTAAAATTCTTAATGGTTCTCGGCATTTTGAAAATAGTCTTATCATCGTTTATCTTCAACCATACTAACCCTTCTTTTTCATTTTTATCTAACCTAGACATTTCCTGAAAAGGTTTTCCTAAAATCACTCCCGGTAGTCCATCTTCCACAAATTCGCTCATGTCGTCCAAAACCATAAAGTCCACCAAAAATGAATGAGTCCCAACAAAGACATGGATGTTAGTTACATACCCAAGAAAGTTATTCCCCTTATATTCTAATTCTTTCTTCATAACTCAGTTGTAGCACTCTTTTGACATGATGTTGACTGGGGAAGCTGTGTCAATCAATGGATGGAAATCGATGAACCCGATTTTGCATGAGATCTTCAGATAACAAGGGTTACTATGATGTATGCGGGTTCCCACGTCATAAAATCTAGGTTGATTGGTTTGCGAAAAGGTCCTCACAGAGTTGTCTTGCCAATGGGCCATTTCGACGTCACTAGAGAAGTCATCAGTACTGATTCCTAAATTATCTTCTTCCTCAAAATTGACGAAAACATCAAAATCTTTCCTCGAATATATCTCGCCAGGATCCGGGGGGTCACTAAGAAATTCTTCTAGAGCGACACCAAAACTGCCTACTGGGTCAACCGCACATAACTTTTGAGGAGTAGACAGGAGTTCATTAGGTCCGAACGCTGTAATTTCTCCATTAGCTTCAAGAGTTAGTTTTCTAGCAAAGACATCCACCTTTGTATGGGCAAGAGTGCATAGGTCTACCTAAAATGACATGTATTCTGTTGTCTTCCAGAATGTCAAGAATCACAAAATCCACTAGGAAAAGGAATTTTTTTATTTTTACCAACACATTTTCAATAATGCCTAACGGTGACTGCATGGATCGATCAGCCATTTCAATTTTCATCTTGGCTGGCTTAAGGTCACCAATACTCATACGTAGGAACATCGAATAAGGCATTATGCTTATGATCGCTCCAAGATCAGCTAGGGCATTACACATATTGAGACTCCCGATCAAGCAAGGGAGAGTGAAACAACCTGGATTTTTTTCCTTCAGGTAGCTCGCTTCTCAAAACCGTCAACATCTTTCATTGAGTTGAATTGTCTCATCATTGCTTGACCTCGCAGTAATATCATTAGTTTTGATAAAGTTAGTAATAGGTGAGTTTACCGGAAAGCTTGGTCCGTAGTGATTGTCTCCATGCCGATTCGCCGCTAACTTTTTCCGAAAAGGTTGTTGGTTCTTCAAGGATAGTTTCCACCGTGTTGACAACTTCCTCTTCCCGAGTCGCTAGGTAATCGGTGATGGTCATAACATGAGCTCACACTCTTTCCAATCCCTTAATTCGATCTTCATGAATTTTGAGAGAAGAGACCGATTTTCCACGAATGTCTTCATCATCTTTTCAATTCTCTCATCTCGCTCCCTTGATTCCTTGATGTGTTCAAGAATCTTTTTTTCAAGATTGATTCCGGTTTTGGTCCCAAATACACTTCTCAATCCTACATGCTTCAGCTTCTCTTTCCAACCTTCGTTTTTCAAAAATTTCCCCATAATTGTATTCTTGCTTTGTCAATGTCTTCATTACCTTATGATCAAAATTGTCTCTTGGTCCGTACCCTGTATCCATATTGTTAGGAATTAGATAATTCCAGTATTGAAGAGTCGGTCACCCCAACTATTATCTAGCATAAGTTAGCTTGTAGACTTGTCGTCATTTATGTTTTTCTGTAGTTAATTAGTTAGTTAGTAGCGTAAAATAGTTTAGTGCAACACCGTGGAGGAAGGACGGGTCTTTACCCACTGTATCCCTGATCCACAGCCGTCAGAGGTCGTTTAGTCTCAGAATTTATAAATACCCTCTACCTTGCAAGGTGAGGGTTGATGTTCTTTGCAATCTAATATTCTACAAGTTTCTCTTACTAGAATGTCCCACTTTCTCTCTCTAAAATCATCTCTATGCCCATTGTGTTAATGTTATGATATAAAAGTGAAATCCAATATCCAACAATTGGTATCGAGCCATGGTTAGATCATATCTTGCACATCTTTGGATTTCTAGTGGTTTTTAGGTGGTTTTGAGTTTGAAAAGTTTAGTGGTTTGTGCATCATTTGGTTGATTTCTTGTGTTAAAGTTTGATTTTGTTAGTACTTTTATGTTTAGAATCATCACAAGTGTTTAGGTTTTCATTTGGTAAGCTTGAATCATCTTGGTTGGGTTGTTTTTGGATTGAAAAGTGATGTTTATGTGGTTTTTCTTGCTAGCGACTTAACACACGGAATACTTTCTTCGTAGCGACTTGCTTTACAAATTTGTAGCGAGTTACGCTTTAGACCCAGCGACTTAGAACTAGCGACTTAAAGTACAAGTAGTGGACTTTCCACCATCGGTAGCGACTGGAGGTAGCGACTTGGTTTGTAGCGAGTTGCTATTTAGCGACTTGTATCTTTAGCGACTTGTGTAGCTTAATTGTCGCCAAAATTTTGCTAGCGACTTAATGCTTAGCGAGTTACTACTTAGCTACTTGAAATTGTTTAATGACTTGGTGGTATAGCTTAATTAGAGGATTAGCGACTTGTACTTAGCGACTTGGATGTTGATTTAACAACTTGGGATTATTGCTATTTAGTTGCTAGCGAGTTGGTTCAAAATCTCTAGAGACTGGGGAGTAATTCATAATAACACATTGTCACCATCACGGATCCTTTAATCACCAAAGTACTTGCTCTCTATGACACAAAGATGTAATAGTGAAATAGAATGCTTATCTCAATGCCATACACTTAATGATTCAAAGATCGATTAATCAAAACAACTCAAATAAGTCACTCTTAATGTCCGCAAACGATGCTAAGAATATGGAATGCACTAGTGAGCCGCTTCAACAACTCGGCCGCCTTCTCAAATTACTCTTATCTACAACCATGGATCGAACAAGTTGTGCCATCCTTCGTCAGATTTTCCCACTTTGACAAGAACTGCTTTACTTAACTTAGAACGATCGAGGTTTCAAATTACCAAAGAAAAGTTCTCAATCGATGATTCTCGTGTCGCTTCCAAACCATCTTCAACCAATTTCACCCACTTACCCGGAAGAATACTCCTCGATTTTGATGATATCATGACCGAATATCTTTCAAGAAACACACGGAATGGAAATTCATGAGTTCGTAAACTCATTTATTCAACTTATGAGTAATATGGAAACATACATCAAGGAAGTCGCTAAAGAGAATAACAAGCTAAATGAATTGAATGAGTGCCAAGAGATTCCATGGAGCAATGGAGACGTGACATGCTACATTTCGCTTGAACCAAAGAGATGACACTTATTGCGTAATCTCGCTTGTAATGAAAAGGATGAAGAGAACAAAGACCGATCTCAAATTCTCGTAGTCGTAAAAGGTATCAATCAATAAGGTACACTTATCCGATCACACAAATTCTCATAAAAGGTACATGACTCTTACTCGAACATAACAATGTGGAATCAATCTTTGTTTTGCTCGAATCTAATGTAAGTAACATGATTGAAAAAGAGTATATGATGAGCTTTCAAACAAATTTTCAATTATTGAAAACATCAGATCTCTTTGCAAATTGAAATACAACAAAAGGATGAAATGTTTTATGCAAAAACCGTACTAATCAGAACTTCTGAATTTAGAGAATTTTTGAAATTAATCGCTTAAAATCCTGATTCGTGACAAAGATTCACCATAGGCAATCAAATCACTTTTCGTAAGCCCGTAAATATGATCATCATGAGATGAGTGATGCACTAGAATCTAGAAATTCGAACTAGCTCTATGTGTGTCCAACCTTCTAAGAGAAAATGAGCATTTAAGAAAGAACCTTGAGGAAACAAACTCTAAGTTAGTCAATCAATCTAACCTCTTGATGAAAGATATTGATGACCTCAAAGCACAAATTCGTGATAAGTGCTTCAATATTGTTGCCCTAAAAATGAGCTCGTGAAGTCTCGTTGGAAATAGGATGAACACTAAGTTTGCAAAACCTTCAACTTTGGGAAAGTCAAATGTTCGTAACCACTTGAAACGTAATAAATATTAAACAACCTAATGCCTTTAGATCCGAAAGAGCTAAACCATTGAAATCTAAGCTTACATCCCAAGTTGATAATATGTCAGCTTTTGTCAAAACCAAATACTTCATTGCCTAGTTCGATATGATGAATCTCAAACATAGGACTTATGGTCAACTCTCACAGATCGAAATGCAATAAGTTTAACTAGCTCTCATGCAAAACATCATTTGATAGATCAATCCCCTAAGAAATTCTCTGATCACAAAAGGAGAAATAGTCAAAACAAGGCTATGCACTCATTTAGTTCAACTAACTGTGGTTTCAAATGGATTCCCACTGGCAGATTTTTTAAGTTTACAGGACTTAAACGAACTTACATTCCTAGATCATGCCTCAAGTGGATTCCCACAGGCAAACTTTTCGAGAATGTAGAATCTAATAGGATCCCCATTAACGAAACGTCTGTGTTATACTGTGATGCATCCAAATGTGAGATTAAACATGTCACTAACTCTTCTACGTACAAGTCTACATGTGCTTCCATTACAATGTGCTCTCGCCTTTTTCGTGTACAATGCTCAACTCAATCAGAACTTCATGACTTGGTTCCCATCGAAATGAACATAGCTCATTCAGAGCTATAGCGCATGCCGAGTTGATGTATTTCTCACTTTGACTCCTATTCACCTTGAATCAGACTCGCTCTTCTATATCCGTATAAATCAAGTTTCTTTAAAAAAAAAAAATACATTCATTGTTATCATGTTTTATATATATGTCATTCTTTTAAATTTACAATTTTATCATGTTTTTCCCAATCTAATAAAGAATACATTCATTGTTATCGATAACATCTACGGTCCTAGAAATGTCATTCAATAATGGCACGGATCATAGATAAAGTTCGAACAATTGAAATATTCTTGTTTCTTTATAACGGGTTAATTAATGTCAATCAATGTTCTTTGATGACATTGATTGAGGGAAGATCAGTATATGTTTTTCTTGACTATCTATGCCATTGGCTTCAGGTCGGGTTATAATGCTTGCTCATTAGTAAGTTGAGGTCGTGTTTTGCCTTTGTAACTATCTCGTTATGGTTTTGTAGGTTGTGGTCGATCTTGCTCATGTGATTATCATTGTGTACCCACGTATTAAGTGCCTAGCATTAAATGCTTATTCGACTATATGATTAATTGATTCATGGTGATCATTGTGATAATCTATGCTAGCGACTTAGTCTATAATCTGTGTTAGCGACTTACCACTGCTCCTCAAAACCATAGGGACCAAACTTGTCATATATGTGAAAGTTGTGTTGCACTAGCGACTTACCTCACCTCATTTTAAAACCACAAGGACCAATTGTGTCATATTGCCAAAGATAGTTTTATACCCCAGCGAATTACCATTTCTTTTCTCAAATAAGTTTTTTCTCTCTCGCTTTCTTTTCTTCATTATATTGCTCATCCTAGCGACTTAGCAAGAGGTTTGTCTCGAATCCTCTTATCTTTGTTCTCTTAAGCGCTTGTGTTAAGTTTCTAACTTGTCACCTTAACCGCATCCGCTCGAGCTCGTGTTCGTGACCGCTGATTCCTATTAGGTTCGATGGTTCATTAAATCGTTTTGTTTTGTTGATTATTATGTTGCATGTATACTAAGTGTTGGTATATGTTATTGCGATTGCTTGATAATGTGTTTCCATGTAAGGATGATGAATGATTGGTGGATTGGGTGGTTTGTCTGTTGAAATTATGAATGTTCTTGATGGTGACTTAACATGTTCTTGGTAGCGACTTAGCTTGAATGTTCTTCATGGCGAGTTAGAATTCAACTTAGCGATTACGCTTCAGAGCTTAATTAGTTTATTATATTCGCGACTTGGGTAGCGAGTTTGTTGTCAACGACTTGTCTTTACAAGTTAGCTAATTAGTAGCCACTTAGTTAACAAATTTATAGCGACTTGGTTGTGTTATCGTTCATGGCGACTTGTCTTCACAAGTTAGCTAATTAGTAACCTTAGCAACTTAGTTAACCGATTTGTAGCGACTTGGTTTAGTTATCGCTCATGGCGACTTGTCTTTACAAGTTAGCGAATTAGCATAGCGACTTAGAGAGCTAAACAATTAGCGACTTGTCTCATGGCTCTAGTGATGGCGACTTGTCTTTACAAGTTTGCAACATTGTTCACTTTCATGTTGCGAATTAGTCTTAGGTCAAGGGTTATTAAAATGTTCAAAGGTTTATTGCTAAAGTTGATCTCATTCTCACAATACTTAGGATCTCCTAATTCAACTTGTTGAGTCAACATACTCTATGTAATTTGCTATGACATGTCTGTATAGGCAAAAGGTACTTGGTTTCTCTCACGACAACCAAATGTTTCTTTTTCCTCATGCATATTTGTTATATCACTTCTACATTTGTATCGTGGCTCATGACATGATCCCTTTGCTACGCACTCTTTTTCCTGTTAATCCCTTATCAGCACGTCATGTGAATATTTATCTGTAAGATTATACTTCATTGAATTATCTCACTTATGAAAGTTGTCATATATTTGAAAGTTTTCATATATTTGAAACTTATGCCACTCAATCTTTCTCTCAGATGTGTTTTGGGGACTCTTCCGAGTTACTACTTCTATGTGTCTATGTCATAAGGGTGCTCTCAATGTTGTCTCACTTATCATTTATCATCTAACCTGCTCCCAATCATTATCGTTGATTGTATGATTACTCGCACCATCAATGGCAAGTTCAATCCTTAAAAGAGCGTTACCCTTCGGCATCATCCAAAGTTCTCTCGACGAAGAAATCCTTCCTGTGAGTCAATGGGCGATATTGGAAAAAGCAATCATATGTGGACCTACAAAGGCTTCAACAAAATCCGATACTCAAAGTTTCTATTGACATCCTCAAAAACACAAACTTCTTCTGAGCAATTACCAAGCAATGCTCAATTCCCACCATTTACATTCAACAATTCGAACACCGCTCAATGGGACAAAATCACAAAGACAATACTCTTGCAAACCTGGATGATAGGAGTTCACAATTGATTCTCGATATTCGAGCAAAGGCTCTTGGAATCACCCCATGTAACCCGACCTTCGCTCGAATCTCCACCGTGCTCGACGATCCGATTGTCTTTCTAATTGGGTTGGGTTATCGAACAAGATTTCAAGAGCATCCGACATCATCATCGGACACATGTATCAACCCCGAGAGCTATTACAACCATTCTTAACTTGTGCTTATCTCGAAAACTTGTGGTTCGATAGTGAGAATTCCTATCTTGCAAATCCTATGGGAATCAAGTAATAGGGTTGATGTGAATGTCTCGATCGATTTGGGAAGAATTCTCTTTATCAATGAACACATTCATATCTCGACAAAGCTCAAGGTCGAAAGAAATGTAACAAGCTTGTAATTCCCAAAGATCGATTTTCTAAGCTTGTTATCCAAGACTTACAACAAACACACAAATTCAACCCTAGAGTGAATCAACTCTACATAATGCGTAAGATGAATATGTTTTAGGAAACTTGAAATATGTTCCTAGAGGTATGGATAATGAACTATTTGATTGCCAATTCCTGATTGTCTTCTCACAGAAGATATCAAGAAGAAGGACTACTTCAAGCAATACAAGAAAAGAGCTACCAGATCCTCTGCTGATGTCACACCCTCTCCTCTACAACCGAATGCTCCCATGTCCAAGTCAGCCTCACAAGCATCCTATGCCTCTCTTCCTAAAAAGAGACTTGAAAGGTCACAACATTCAGACACCACAACCAAGAAGCAGAAAGTAAAAAGGAAGAAAGTGGAAAAGGAAATTGGTGAGAACACTGAGGTACCAAGGAATGTTACTAGGTTAACTGATGAAGATGATGCTGATCTGCAACTTGGAATCCAGCAAAGCCTAGAAAGTCAGAATGTTAAAGCATCCGTAGGTGGAGTTGTGTTAAGAGAACCTGCTCAACTACCTCGACAAACAACCCCAATAACACACGACAAAGGAAAAGGGTCATGAAAAGTTGAAACCTAACAAGCCGCTCACATGCTTTTAACTATCTCATCATCTCCATCAAGCACCACCAATCAATATGATCTGAAGAGAAGATCTGAATCATATCATGCTAAAGAACAATCTGGAATGTATCGAAGCTCCGGGTAGTAAAACAAATGGGGATCCTGTATTTCCAGGGTTGGATTTCGTATTCCAATAAACCCCGTAATCGTAAAAAAGTGGGTTTTTTTATCTATGGGCCTAGCAAAATAAAAATTGGGATATTGGGCGGCATTAAAAGCTTTGTCATTAGGGAAATCTCTTTCTACCGGGAATTCAAAAAGTTTTTTTTAGTTTGAATTGTTGGCGGTTCTCTAAAAAAGATAGCGAAAAAAATTATTCCTAGAGTCGAGACTAAGAGGAATGTATAAACCAATGCTTCCATAGATTCGATCGTGGTTTACAATTATAGCTTCCATACTGCTTATTTTTGGGGATCGATCCCGATAAAGAAAGAGCAAGAGTAAAAAATGAAGATTCAAATCAAGATTTCTGCACCCTATCCCTATATCAAATCATAAAAGAAAATAGATTCGAAGAAACCAAAGAAATGTCGGATCGATCGCTTGTCTTTTGTAGTTGGATTCCGTTTTGGAATGCTCACAAAGTGCCCGAAACGCCTAAAGAAACTCCTACACTTAGTGAGACTCAACTGCTTGAATGTTGACGCCTGCTGCAAAAAGGCTCGCAGGAGAACCTTGAGACAAGATCCGATGAGACCTTGAAGATGGATGAACCAAATTTGTCTACTAACTCTCTATCGTCACTTAAGGATCTTGATACGCATTTCTCTTTTGGTGATCAATTCATTAATGACAAATCCTTAGATACCGCACAATCCATGTATACCGTCAAGATTCAAGAAGATACGCCAACTATTCCTCCGATGTCGCATCTTCACTATCAATCGCACTTCCACCTCCCATACCTACTCAATCAATCGTACAAACACCACCAACATCGCCACCAACCCCGAACTCGTCATTACAATTGCGTATGAGGTTGCTCCACCGCCCCCACCACCGATCCTCACCTCCGATCAACCATCGACAAAGCCGTAAAAGGATAGAAGCTCCGAAAGGCAACTTCCCAAACTGCTGATTCTCTTGTGGATCGTGTCTATAGATTGAGCACCTCAACTTCAATGAAGGGGTTACCGCCGCTATTGAAGGAGAAGTCAAGGATGCCGTGGAATGGGCTATGGAGGCTCCACTTCTTAGACGATTCAAGGACCTTCCTATCACATATATGAGAGCTGCTCTGTTTGAAAAGATGTATGATGTCAAGAGGACAAGCATGAGGTTCACAAGAAACTCTATGAGGCACTTGAAGAATCCATTAAATTCAAAATTATGAGCGCTTATGATTGACGCCGGGAAAAGAAGCTAAAAGAAAAGGAGAACAATTGTGATGGAATCATTGATGAAGAACCGAAAGATCCTCCTCCACCTCCGCCGCCAACGGGCGCTGGAACTTCGGAGCTAGCGATCCTTCTACGACAACCAACACACCTCCACCACAACCACCATCATCACCGCCAAAACCTTCTAATCAATCAGTCCTACAAAAGAACAGAGTACTAAGAAGAAATCACGCTGCGGACGACGGTTGATTCAAGGTTCACATCCACATCCACCTCAATTCTCGATGATCAAGTGGTTCACGAAGAGTCGCATGTCATGGCCGACTCGTAACTGTATGAAGATGATGCATCTACGGCATATTCCTAAGCCATCGAAGATTGGTTTGATACTTACATGGTCGGAATCGACTAGCACATCCGTGTAGCACCTTCAAGAGACACAATTCAAAGTCGCATTATGGAAGATAGACCTCCTTCTCCGTAACCCACATGGACCATCCCGTAGTCTCGACTATATGATTCCCGACAACAATTGGGCATCGCTTATCACCAATAATTATGAAGTTCCACCAAGACTCTTTACGCACTACATCGGTGATATGGGAAGTTTTATTAGATGGTTTTGTGAACGGAAGAGTATCTCATCCATAACTCCAAGAGATCTTGAAGGACAAGCTTTATGAAATTGTCAAAGTCTTCCACTCGATGCAAATCATCTTCAATATCGATGGAAGAATGCCATAAGATGCTAAATGACCAAGTCGGTGAGCAAATCACCGCTTCAATGTCAACAAATCTCTTCCTCTTGGTGGTGAACCCGGTCGATGACCATTCAGTCAATTCTTCTTCAATCACGACTTGACTATCTGTGCTCACTCACCGAAAGAAGACCCGCCTATCAATATCAAAGATGAAAGTCTGAACCTACTCGATCGTGGGCTTGAACAGATGGTTCCCGATCAATTTCAATAATAAAGAACAAAAGTATGATATTGCCGCCTCTTATGGTATTTCTCACCGTGGTTCAAAAGAAGAAGTTCTACATCGAAAGACATGGTGTCGATAAAAGACGCAATGATGTCGATCAAAGTCGCAAATCTTAAGTGTTGTTCGAGTAGAGATCTTCCCTATCTATGGATATGAGTACTTGAAGAAGATAGTCCTTAAAAGAGCACCTCAAAGAGTATACTATTGAAGAGAACGACTTCAAACATCTCCCGCCAAATGATTTCAAGATCTCTATCTCTTAAATCTTCAAGGACACCTTGAGCATTTACCGTCTGTGAGAAAAGGCCCTCTCGCACTGCCACTCTTTGGATCGGGGCCTTGTCATTCGAAAACGAGTTGAGGACTTTCACTTGGCATTGAAAGCTACCAAACTAGGATCAACCTTACAAGTCCACAATGGAATGCAACCGGGCATGAATTTCATCGAGAATACAAAGTCCTTGACACCCTAGAGCCGCCATCTTCACCGATGATATGGATCTCGATGCTTATGTGTCTATGTGAACTCTACAAGTTTAGTGATGGTACGCTCAAATTGATCAAGAAGAACTTGACACCAGAGTGAAAGAAGCCAAAATTGATATGAAATCTTGGGTTAAAACTATTTTTGGACCGATGATGACGTGAAGAGATGTGAACATTTCATTGTTTGCAATCGACGAAGACTCAAGACACGAAGGATCTTCCGCAACCTTGAAAGTTTTGTTGGTGGAAGGCTTCGTGATGGTCACTACAAACTTCTTCGAGGACCGAATGAAGACATCTTCGGGAAGCAGCTTTATGTTGTGTTTTTTATGTGTATTATGTAGTGTACTTAATGTGAACAATCAGAAACATGTAATAGTGCTAGGATTTGTACTGTGGTTTCCCTTGTTAAAAGGGAAACATCTCGTGTTGTCCACTTTGATCATATAAAATCGGACACATTTTCTCCTACAAATATTTTACCTCATACATATTTAAATCACTTGAGATCCAAAATCTCAAAGGATTTAAGATTTTTATCGGGGAGAAATGTGATATAAATATGAAAGATGTTAAAAGATAAGATGACCAATTTTTGTGCAAACTTCTCTAATATGTGCTAAACAATTTTCGAATCAAGCATATATAAAGGGGAGAACTCTCTTGCAAATTCAAGTCATCAAGGTACACAACTTCAAATCTTTCTAAGGTACCTTGATCATATGGCTTCTAACTTTGGTGATCATGAATGCACTTCTTAAAAGGTTCCTCTAGTATGTGCAAAACTCTTTTCAAACCTCGAGGCACATATTGAGGGGAGCAAATTTATGGAAACCTCATCCTTCCCGAAATGCTTTATCTACTTGATTTGATCAAGGAAGTGATGGTGATATTTTTAGAAAAGGATAATCAAAGTTGGAATCACTCCTAAACAAGATTTCAAGTATTTATATTTCATATGTAATAGGTAGCTTTATTATGGCCTTTATGTTTGTTTAAGGTCAAGCTTATGTAGAAGGCCCATAAGCTTGATCCAAGCCCAATAAGGAATAGGGAAGGAGAGGAGTGTTGCCCTAGCTCCTTGCCTATATATACATTGTAATAACCTCACTGAGGGTTGGTTGTTCAAGTTTTCTTCATTCACACACTCTACGCCTAACCGTGTTTACTCATACGTATTGTGTGTGTTTGATAGCTTGTTCATCCGCCTTTATCTCTTCTCTTATAAAGCTTGTGTTGTAAAACTAGTGACCTAACAAAGGGTATCAATCGCCAAATAGTTGGGTGTACTCGCTTGTTTTTGAAGTTTTGGTTTTGGGTCTTACGCGTAAAGATAACGCAATCTTTGGTTATCTTAAAACTCGCTTTTACACTTTTAATCCAAGATTCTTGTACTTTCAATGTTTTGAGGTGTTAAAATACTTGTTTTTGGCAAAAGTTTCAAACTTTACGCGTGATTTACGCTTTTAAGCTTGTTTTTGTTCGTGGGTGTCGTTTCACGCAGAACCCGCTTAGCGCTTTGGTACATCAAAATTCACACTTTTGTGTTCTTTTGGTACTATTGAAGCTATTCCATAACAAAAACCGGTTTAGAAACACATTTGGGCAGTAATCAAAGTTACGAGTAATCCCACGCGTATCAAAACCCTAATATTACGCTGTAAGATTTTCCTTGGTTTGATCTTCATTTTTCGGTTTATTCCGTGTTTTCTTACTTGGATAAGTCCGAAAATACGTCGACTTTGGATATCTTTTGCACCGTGAAGTGTAAAGATCATTTGGGCAAAACCCTAAAATTACGCATAAGAGATAAGCTTACGCCAGAAATTCTACGATAAGATTCACTTTACGCAGAACTAAGGTCTACGACAAGGTAATCCCACGCCTAACTTTCACGCCTAACTTTTGTCTACGACAACTTTAGTGCTTTTATCCTACTTACGCAGAAGCTAAATCCCACGCCAGAACTCCTTATTGTTACGCCGAACTTTTGGTGTTTTTACGCATAAGTGCTACTTGGTTCTTGTCTTTTCTACGCCTAAGGACACTTCATCAACAAAGGTTCATTCGACTACAAAGATCCATTTTACCACACAAGTTTATCATCATGTCTCAACCACCATACTCTAACTATTTCCTCACACTTATAATCATCAACAACAACAACAATTAACTCCACAACATCAACAATGGAATCAACAACAAGCCATTTATCAACAACAATTTAATCAAGAACATACTCCACAACTTGGTGCAATTCCACAACCACAAATGGTTCAACCACCACCAAGTCTTCAAGCTCTACCCTACACAAACGATTTCAATCAACATCCATCACGAAGCACTATGAAGGAACCCACTTGGTTTGCAAAGATGTGTGAAGCTTTAAGCACCAACAATCAATTCATGAAGTCGGATCACTGATAGACCTCCAATGCTCACTCCAGAAACTACGATCAATGGGTGATAAGGTTCTTTAGGTTTTGTGATCTAAAGAAGCCACATGGAAAGTTCTTAAAGAAGGTTATCTTGAAGGTCCATTTGAGATGCCTACCGTCATTGTACCCGGAGATCCAACCGCTGCTCCACCAAGAGATGAACAAACCAACATTGCTATCAAGCAGATTTAAATCCTACGTAACTTCTACACTATGAAGTCGATGAACTTGCAATGGAATACATCCTCTTAGGATTACCAAACCCAATTCTTCGTAGTGTTGATGCTCAAAAGACCGCACAAAAATGTGGGATCATATTCGCCTTCTTATGGAAGGATCTCAGACTAATCGAGGATTTGGAATCCAAAATTTACTTGGCTTATGAACACTTCATGATTGAACCCGAGAGACACTAGAGTCCTATCATCATCGATTTTCGACATCATCAATGATTTGGATAAACACAACATCATCATGCCAAGAATTGCGTGAATACTAAGTTCCCGAGTAGTCTTGGTCCGAATGGGAGAAGTATGTCATTTTTCTCCGCTGCTTAAGAATATGCATCATTCTACTTATGGATTGTTGTACGATTACTTGAAGCCTCATGAAAAGGAAGTTGATCGAAAGGATTCTCCGTGCTCAAATTGCTAAACAACACAACCGGACAATCAACAACTTGCCTTGTATGCTCAATGTAATTATCCTCTCAACCAAAGAACTCAACCAACTCGCTTCAAACACACCTTCACAAAGAACAACCTCAACCTCAACAAAATCAATTGGTTCCATACAAAGAACAATGCTCAAGCATATGTCGTTGAAGCTACCGAGGAAATCGATCCATTCAAGCATTGCAACAAGGATTTGTGATGATTGCTAATGCTTTTGGTCATTACACCAACAAATCCAACAATCGATTCGCTCCTCATCTAACACACGGACTCAAGTCATGTGAACAATGGACGGTTGAAGTTCGTAATCGTGATTATGGTCGCCGATGGGCGGTGGTCAAGGGTTTAATGCCGTGGGTAGGAATAACAATGAGCTCAAGTGATGGAACAGGAAATGCTCAAAATCGGTTAAATGGTCTTAGATGCTACAACCGCAATGAGAAGGGACACTGGCTAATGCATGCCCAAAGCCAAGGACTAGGGGCGTGCTTATTTCAAAGAGGCTTTACTTTTGGCTCTTAAGGATGAAGTCATGGATCTCTTACGCACAAAGAACAGAGCTTTATGGCGTATGCGCACTCGTATGATGATATGGAGGACTTGCAAGCTAATGCAACCGTTATGTTGATGGCTAATATGCATGAGTCGCACATGAGTGATACAGCCCAGCAGATGACATCGATGGCTTGTCTCGTGCACCCGAACAAACCATCATCATATCTCGAACTAATATCTCCGCCAATATCTCGAATCCGCACGGATCGATCGCTCAAAATGAGTCTTCTACATCTCTTTCGATGATTTTCGTTAACCTCAGTAGTTACATTTGACGATCAAGATGACCTTATGGTTTCCTTTGATAATCAAATTGACTCGTGGTCGCATTTGAGGATCTAAAGAATGATCATGTTGAGACTCACGCTGAACAAGATGATCTGTTGCCTCATCCGGATTTTGCTCGGTTAATTCAAGACCATAAAATCAAAATGGAGGAATGTTATGCATTAAATCAATCCTTAAAAGTAAAATGCATCATTAACCAAGGATTTTGAATGTTTACAAATGCAACTCAACTTTTTCAAAACTCAAGACAACTGTGAAAAAGGTTTTGAAGCCGCTTTGCAAAATCTCATCAAAACGAAAAATATTTAGAGAGAGATGCGTGATCTAGCCGCAAGAATGCTTTGTTGTCCGAATTAGAACAATCAAACATGAACATAAAAACAAATTAACACTCTCACCTTGGAAAATCAAAAGCTAAGGTCGAGTTGTTAAATTGTCAAAACAGCCTCCGTGATACAAAAAGCATTCAACGAATCGGTAGATGACCTTCTTGAAGAAATTCATCGGCTTGCAAAACAAACTTAAAGAGTTTAAAATGTTGTTTACAAACATGGTGAATCAAGAATGCTATTGAAAAGTTTACCTTAAAACCCAATCCAAATGGATATGGAAAAATCTAGCCGACATAAACCAAAGCTTTCACTAAAAACATTCAAACCAACTCCTCAAGTTTCCAAAGGTAATACAAAATTGATAATATCACATGAGTGTTGTTGAATATCATCGTCAAGAGGAATTAGATGCGTAAGACGAGAGTCGATCAAAATTAAAAATGTTGTTTACAACAAACCTTTAATTATAAAACGCGGTCACTTTCACACACCAACGGATTCTTCTAACACACCAAGGGTTATCATCAAAACACCGAGTCTTCTATTGTTAATCCCAAAATGACTTTGCACAAACTTATGGTCCTTTACCTTCCATTAGTGAAGTAAACTCACAACCCGAAAATCGAAAAATTCTTCGATATTTTGACATTTTCATGGTCGACCTCAAAATTTTACAACATGAGATAGAATATCGATCCGAAATCAAAGTTGAACATTTTCAATCGCCCGCGCGAGAACAAAGAGACATTTTTCGTAAAAATCTTTACCTAATGTTAAAACTTGAAAAGTTGTGCAATTGCTCGGGAAAAGGATTTTCATAAGGAACTTGGGGTAATGAAAACGCTGAGAAAACAAAACATCTATTTCTAACACAAAACGCAAAAAGAAACTATTGAGAAAAGATGTTGATCGACTCTTGGAAGATGTTATCTCGGCCGATATCCATAATGTTGTGTTACTTCATGCCTTGCCATTTGCATCCGATTATATCTCTCACGATATTGTTGAAACTGTTGTAATCATGAGAACACCGATAATGTGCTTCGATCGAGTCTTTAAAAGTCGAAAATAAACGACACACACGGAAATTTACAATGCAAAACGTCGTTTCATTGGTGTGAAAAGATATTCACAACCATCAACTTAGTTTTCAAAAGAAAATCGCCAATTGAGTGCAAAATCTTCGATCCTAAAATTGAGCAACCGGATGATCAAAACGTGTCTTTGAAAAGTCAAATCTCAAAATATGAACAAGAACTTTTAAAAGTTAAACAGAATATGGTGTCATATTTGATTTACTCAAAAGACTCGACTTGAAGCATCAAACGAACTTGATCACTATCTTGCTCACACTAGAGATGTCATGAATTTTGCCGGAAATATTCGCTCGAAAATCAAGATCCGATTCACACCATCTCTAAGTTACGGAAATGTTAGGAAAGTATGAACAACTTCCGCCATCGTGATTAAGAGATTAGCACCAACACACTTAGTAATCGTGAACCTAGAATTCCCACCGCCAAATCACAAGTTGCTAATGTGTTTCCTCATCGAAACAGAATAGTTGCATCTTTTCCAAACGTCCGCACTTCACAAAACTAGAGCACTCAATCAAGAATAGGAAGTTGCACCTAAGAAAAGATCAATAAAGAATGCTAAAGTAGAAGAACACCCTAGGACTCGAATAAAAATCATGTTGCTTCCACTATAGATGTTGCGTCCGCAAATGTAATACAAATAGTGATGTAACGAATGCTAAACCGTTAAGTACTTTTGATATTCATCGATGCACCTTGTGTTATTTGTCGAAAGAGTATGAATTCGATTGTCATGACAAATGTGTTGCTAAAGCTATAATCTCTCGATTACGGAATCCTAAGAATCGGAATACCTCTAGGCCCACTAATCATTCTAAGTCCGTGCTTGGTAAACCACCTTCTTTAGATTCTAAGGCAACCATTGCTATCACAAGAGCTCCCGCTCACCTCCTAAGAATGTAGTACCACCTAGTGTTTTCACTAAGACTAAAGCAAAGAGTAGTTATAGATGGCGAAATGGATATATAACACACTTGGATTTAAATGGATGCCTAAAATTGTCAATGTGTATGTCTAACGTATCGCTTGAACCCTCTAACATTTCGGGTTCCACATCTACTTCTATTCCATCCGTGTCGCCTGTGTGTAATGCAGTGATACAGATCATTCTCTGATTGTTGATAGCGGATGTTCCCGACACATGACAGCAACCTTAAACTGTTATCAAACTTTATTGCAAAGTTCATTGGCACCGCCGATTCGGGAACGATCACTGCAGCCTATCATGGGCTACGGAGATTATGTTAATGGGAACATCGAAATCGCAGGGTTTACTATGTGGAAGGCCCTCGGTCACAACTGCTTTCGAGGTCAATTTTGTGATGGAGATTTGGAGGTTGCTTTCGTGGAGAAAACTTGTTTCATTCGTGATCTACATGGAAATGACCTTATGTCCGCTCGCGTAATTCTAGTCTCTACACTATCTCTATGCAAGACATGGTTGCTTCCTCTCCCATTTGCTTACTTTCAAAGGCAACATCTACAAAATCCTCGCTATGGCACCGCTGCCTCTCACATCTAAACTTTCAAACCATCACCAACCTTGCTCGACACAAACTAGTTGAAGGACTCCCACGATTCCGGTATTCAAAAGATCACCTTGCTCACCGTGAACAAGGGAAAAGCACTCGTGCTCATTTTCCTTCAAAGGTGGAACACGCCTCAAAGATGTGCTTCATCTTCTTCACATGGATTTGTGTGGCCCGATGCGCGTGCAAACGATCAACGGCAAACGCTACATCTTAGTAATTGTTGATGACTACTCACGATGGACTTGGGTCTACTTTCTTCGTAGCAAAGACCAAGCTCCACAAATGATCATCACCTTTCTCACAAAGATACAGTTCAGCCCGCAACACCGCCGTAATCATCGTAATGCATAAAGGAACCGAATTTGTTAACAAAACCCTTCGTGAATTTTATGAGAAAGTGGAATTCAAAGATCAAACATCTATTGCACGGACACCGAACAAAACGGAGTTGTTGAAAGACGAAACCGAACGTTAGTGGAAGTCGCAAGAACAATGTTAATCAATGCTAAACTTCCAGACACTTATGGGCGTGTCGATTCATCGCATGCTATACTCAAACCGCTCTATGATCACAAACGCCACAACAAAACACCTTTCGAGCTTGTCCACAACTATAAACCGAACCTCAAACACTTTCATGTATTTGGATCCCTTTGCTATCCGAATAATGATCGTGATGATTTTGGAAAGCTCAAAGCCAAAGTCGATATTGGAGTCTTTATTGATATCGTGACAATTCTAAAGGTTTCCGAACTGAATCGCCGAACTAAGGAGGTAATGGAAACGATTCATGCTCATTTCGATGAACTCACTAAATGGCTTCGAGTATAATGCCTTAGAACCCGGTCACAACCGCTTAAACTTCCTCAACCCCATCATCACCAAGAAAGCCCTCACTAACTCACAACAAATGGAAAGGTTATTTGCTCCTCCGCTCGCGGACGATATTGATGAACGTGCTCCCGTGTATCCGCCAAGCTCACCGCACAACCCGATAATATTCCTATACCGATACACTGCTACAACAACCATCGTTGAAGATGCACCTACACCAATTGACTCCAACACAACAGCTTGAACACACCGCTCCAACAATGATGAACCAAATGATGATATTCTCAATGAAGTACCCCACCGCAGATTTTGATCCAAATGCGTTCTTCAACCCGCTTGCTAATGAGATCGCCGCACCGTATGTCGCGGAATCTTCAACAAACCATTTGAATCCTCGTAATCTACACAATGTATACCAACATCAACCTCTACACATAGATGGACAAAAGACCATCCTCCGCTAACATTATTGGCAACCCGAATCAACCAACATTACGAGACAACGTCTTCACTCGACGGTGAACATTGCATTTATGCACTCACCGCTCCGCTAATCAACCTAAAACATTAAGGATGCAATGACAAAAGACAACCGGATTGAATCCATGCAGAAGAACTCAACCAATTCAAACGCCTTGAAGTATGGAACTGGTTGAAAGACCAACAGGGTCTACGCCATTGGTTTAAAATGGATTTGGAAAACAAATTGATGTCAAGGAAATGTTATCCAAACAAGTCACGACTAGTTGCTAAGGGTTATCGCCGTGAAGAGGGAATAGACTTTGAAGAATCTTTTGCTCCGCTGTTCGCCTTGAGGTCGTTCGGATATTCCTCGCGTCGCAGCTCATATGAATATGACGGTTCATCGATGGATGTCAAAACAGCGCTTCTCAATGGACAACTTAAAGAAACGGTCTATGTCACCAACCGATGGATTCGTTGATCCCGAGTTCCCGAACCATGTCTACAAACCGAACAAAGCTCTTTATGGTCTCAAACAAGCCCCTGCATGGTACGATAAGCTATCATCTTTCCTCATTGCCAATAATTTCACCAAAGGCTCGGTTGACCCAACTCTTTTATACAATATCACGGGCACACATCTTAATTGTTCAAATTTACGTGGATGACATCATTTTGGGTCAACACATAAAAGTTTTCAATCGCTTTGCAAAACTAATGAAGAAAAATTTTGAAATGTCCATGATGGGTGAACTTACGCTCTTTCTAGGACCGCAAGTTCATCAATCACCCCGTGGTATTTTCTCGAGTCACCCAAATATGCCCTTGAATTGTTAAACAAATTTGGAATGACAACTGTGATACTTATGCCACACCAATGGCTCATACCAAGAAATTAGATGTCGATTTACATGGGAAATTGGTTGACCCTACCAAATACCAAGTATCATTGGGTCCCTCATGTATCTAACAACCAGCGACTGATATTGTCTTTGCCGCTTATCTATGCTCCCGCTATCGTCGCGACCAACCGAAACCCACCTCTCGAGGCTAAAAGAATCCTCCGATACATCAAGGGAACCATTAACTTGGGGATCCGTATCCGGCGGATTCTGGTTTTGAACTAATCGCTTTTCGACGCCGATCACGCAGGATGCTTAGACTCAAGGAAAAGTACTTCAGAGCTCTACAATTTCTCGGTGATAAACCGTGTCTTGGCAATCAAAGAAGCAGGATTGTACATCGCCATCATCAATCAAGCGTAATATGTAGCCATGTCCGCGTGTTGTGCTCAAGTCATTTGGATGAGAACACAACTCAAAGACTATGGTTACGTATTTGATGTAATCCCGATGTATCGCGACAATCGGAGTGCCATTGCAATCTCGCAACTCGCTCAAAGACTCAAATCAAAGCACATCGATCACGCTATCATTTCATCAAGGACCACGTGGAACAGGTACCGTTGAATTATACTTTGTGGTATCAATACCAATTGGCGATCTTCTCACCAAAGCCTTGCCTCCCGCTAGGTTTAATGAGTTGGTCCACCGAATTGGTATGAGGTGTTTGACTCAAGAGGAATTGATGACCTCTTAAAACAGCCTTAAAAACCTCACAAACACCAAAACATCTTTTGTAAATAAATTTTCAAAACAAAATACAAAAATATAAAATCCGATAAAACAACAAAAATATTCTCCTAATCTATCTTTCTTTCAACATGGCAAGTACATTTTTCCACAACACTTTTATCTTTCAAAATTCAAGATTTTTCCGATCAAGTGTTGAGGGGAGAAAATAATCCTTTAACTGCTTCAAAACATCTGTGTACTTGCATGTTATCACATCTCGGTTGATTCTTTTACAAATGGTGGTACATTTCTGGTTCAAAGACACCCTGGACTTTAATTAACAACCTTTCATTATTTTCTCAAGTCGAGGGGAGTGTTGTCATGTTTCTTTCCAAAATCTTCGTTTGGTAACCAAAATGGAAGTTAAAAGGCTTTGGTTGAAAAAGGAAAAGTGGAGGGACCAAACCGCCAAAACCACAAAGTCATTTTTGATAAAACTCTCCACCTAACTCTTATCCTTCACATTTAATACACCAAACCTAACAAGATCCTACGCCTATAATTCGCTCATCATATCCGTATTTGATCATCATTCGTAAGTAGATTAATGTTTCTAACGTGTTTTCAAACATTGGTCTTGAATTTTAAATGAATCCAACGGTCAAATCTATGGACATGAGTGATTTTGTGTTCTTCGCTATGCGTAAGAACACTTGATCATGTGTTTTGTGTTTGTGGCTTAAATGTTAATGTCAAAATGTTTTAAAACATCATTGATATGTTTTCTATCATCAAAACAAACCCGTAAACACGATTTGATGAATATTGCGAATTAGGGTTTATGTGTCGAATTGGGCATTTTTGAATGTGATGTGTCTTGGTTAAAAGATTGTTGTTTTATGCTCTTGCGTTGTTAAATTGATGATTTCCAAAGTCTATAGCCACCCGTAAACACGAATTGGTCATCAATTCAAACTAGGGTTTAAAGTTCATAAACTTTGGGTATTTTTGATTCTCAACAAATTAAGTGTTACAACTTGGCTTACATACTCACAACATGTCTTTGAACTACCGTAAAAGTTTAGTGCATAATCTATGGCTAGAATCCATACGCCGAGATTTAGGGTTTAGGCTACGCGATGTATTCTACGCAGTAATGCTTAAGATGAGCTAGTATGTTGTAACTGTGATAAAATGATGTTTTGTGTTAACTTTGATGATTTGATAAACTTATTTCGTGCTTGTTACCGTGAAAATCGTAATCAAGGTCATTTGCACTCTACGATAAGGATTACCCTACGCGTAGTCATGTTACGCGAAGAATAATCCCACGCATAACTTCACGCCGTAAGGTTCTACAATGGACTACGCCAGATCCCGTGAAGGATATGCGAACAAGGACCTCACGCATAAGGTCAACTCTTACGAGTAGCCTTACGCTGAAGGTTAATATATGCCCACGCATAAGCTCCACGCATAAGGTCTCCTTTTCCCACGCTGTAACACTTCTTACGCCGTAGTTAGATTCTACGCGTAAGTTTACGCCTAAGCATATATCATTCCCGTTCACGCATAACTTTGCCAAAACTACGCTTAACCCTGGATTGACCTTCATGATGAATTGTTACTTGTACAAACTTGTAAATAAACTAATTATATCATCACGAATCCAAAAATGTCACTAATAAACTTAAATCGTCTGATATGTTGTGAACAATAAGTGATAAAATAAACTTTAAAACTTAAAGTTAACTAACTCACGAGACATTTCACGACATCATTGAACTATTGAACATACAAGTGACTTAGGACTCAGAATAATCATTATCACTATACATTCAATAACTAGACAATAAGACCTTCGTTGACTAACATTATGTCTTTCGATATGTTGGTTCTTTTGGCTAATGTTATTTCGCATCACGACATGGTCGAACAAATGAATGTGGATGCACCAAGTTCTCTCCATTGTCGATATCTATCCTCATGGCTATCCAATGAAGATAGGAAAGAACAATCTCCGTGTGGACTTTGACACCCTCACTTGCTCAATCTTCGTGTTTAATTGCTATTGACATTCGAGGACTCATCCATATCGTAACATGCTTACTCACTCGCAACTGCTCCCGAGATCTACATCCAACAGCCTCGAACACTATGGAAAGGGTCAAAGGACAAACCGCCGTGACGGTGACTCAATCACAAACAAGTCACCATTACACCGCAGACTTAAGGGTCGTTCTCCTAATTCCCGATGTTGATCCGACCAAACTATATGCCACACCGTCAAGAGCTCACTCTCCAATTCTTAATCAATATCGGTTATGACGAGGCTACGTGAATAATCACCAAGCATTCTCACGTAGAGCTTAAGAGTATTCCTCAACCCCGAGAACTCTCTACATGATCATCACCAAGTCTGCTTCGGTCGTGATAAATGCTATGAGCACCCTAAGCTCATGGAACCGCAAATATTCGGGCATTGGTCAACAAGAAACACATCGCTATCGAAGCTCGATTTGGGATGACATGATGTCATTTCTCAACAAACTTGGCTCAAAGATTCCCTACATCGATATACTAAATTGTTGATCCGAGAGCACTTGGACTTCATCCCGACATTCCCAAGAGGCTCAATGACCCCGACAATCACGACATGTTGACGGAACCCATTCTCACCGTTAGAATCAAGGAAACGCCTACAAAGAAACAAGGTGTCAGGTCGCCGATTTCTTCTAATCAAGATGTCGAAGCTCGAATCGCACCAAAGGTATCCGGAAGCAATGACAAGGCAAAGTTGGTCATCTCGACGAAAAATCTTCGAACACCGTAAGGAGAACCGTAAAAGGAAGTGCCGGAAGTGTCACAAGTACAGATAGTCAAAGGAATGTTCCAAAGAAGAAACCTATTCCAAAGAGGAAACCCACCCCTAAGAAGAAAGTTCCTTCTCGTGAAGCCACTCCGATCCTTTCACTTGAACCGCAAAGACAACTCAGGACGAGGACTCGAGGCTACCGACACGTATGAAGAGATCACATACTCAAACCGCAAGGATGAAAATCCTCAAGACCAAAACCTCCAAGTCCTCAAACTATTAAAGGAAAAGGAAGACTCTCGCACTTGTGTCACGTGATGATAGCTCAAGAAGAAGAAGAAGAGCAATTGAATCAATCATACAGAAGAAGTTTCACAAAGTCGACACCTTCAAAAGGTCAAGAATTTGCTAAAGATCAAATGGGTGGCCCCGAGGATCAAGTGGTGTCGCCCACCTCACCGATCCCGATGCGTTAATCAACCCGATAGGGATCCGTGCCACCACTCTTCCGCAACAACAACACCTGTGGAGGACACTATTGTGTATGATTTTGAGAAACAGAAACCGAGAAAGAAAAGTCTAGAGATGACGAGGATGATTATACAAAGTTTCTTCTAGACACCCAACACACTCAAAGGAGAAAACCTCGAAACTCCTAAGGACATGAAGTCTCCTCATGTCTCCTCATCATCGGATTCTTCGCCTCATTCATCACAACCACCATCAACAAAGTCAACCGATCATCATCCAAATCGTGAAGAAACCACCTAAATCTTGGATTTCTCGCCTCATAAAAGGATTGTAAAAGTCATCCAACAAATCGAAAAGAAGGACATAATTTACGTAAAATGAATTGGTTTGTCGACCAAATTCAAATCCTTAAATGATGAGATAGACAAGATGGAGAAAGAAAGGAAATTTGTTCAACGCTCATGAAGAGTCATCGAAAAGAGGAACTGAACGAAATGATCAAGGTTACACTAACAAGTACCTTCGTGATATCGCTCCTAAAGTCCAAAAGGAACCGGAGAAGACAAAGAAGAGATCATACTCACAAGTTTCTTCTCGACATCGCCCCAAGTGACTAGAGAAGTATTTTCCGCATAACTCACCCCTAACATCGTAGCATTGGTTAAACATACAATGGCCAAAGAAGTCGATCTCTCGAACTGAAAGTTAATCGCTAAACTTGTGATGCAAATGTCAAAGCGATCCGAACGCTTACTCGGATGAAGCTAAATTTTTCAAATTCTACTTGACTATCAACTCGATCATCATGCAAGGAGTCACCGATCAATCCAAACGACCAAGAGATGACGATGATAAGGATAAGGACTCGCACCTAAACGCCGGGCGCCCGTAAATCTACTTCTATGCCACCTCCTCCACCCGGACTTCTTCTCAACATAAGTCTCCACCACCTCGGTCTTCATCGATAAACCCTGGACGATTCCGAGTTACCACCCCGACTCATAAAACAGTGATTACTTTGAGTATACGGGTGGTGACGATGAAGAGGTCCTCGAGCCCCGACAACAACCCACCTCACCCAAACAAGTGCGTAAACCAAGATCATCATCAAGGCCTTCCAAAAGAAGAAGAAGACGACTCACCGAGTTGTATCATGGCTAGATGACGATCAAACCAAGAGTTTGAATGGTTCTCCACACTTGTCAATCAAACTCCCTACCCCGATGAAGGTCGAATTGGTAGACGGTTCAACATTGGAGCATGCAAAACTGCTGCAAGAAAAGTTCCATGTGAAGAAAATGACGAAATCAATTGAAGCGAATCAAGAATGAAGCATTCCAACTTCTAACAGACACCTCGAAAGCGCCTCGAGGTCGAATATCATCTTGAGAACATCGCCGAGCTATGTCTAACAACATGGATTGGCTCAATCCGAAGCAAACCTTGACTTCACACAAAGGGACAACCTCCATACTACACCGATTGACCAAACCTCTACCAACCATTGGCCAAGGTACGAACCACGGATTCCTTCCGATACTTTTTAACAAAGACCGATTTTCTCTTACACGGTAGCGATGGTTCACGAAAATACGCTACATCATTGACTCTTCCATTCCCAAATGGCTATTTACTCAAACCGCATAGCTATCGAGGAACGTGCAAATCACTTGTTTTCGACAACGCAAGCATACGACCAAGATGCATTGTATGGGATTCATCATTGGCCCGAACGCCAAGAATCTACTACGTGTCGCTCGGTTCAAGTCTCAACATGAAGTGTATAGCTCCAAGGACATCGTGGCCATCAAACACATTGATCTCAAGTCTAAGTGGGACTACACATTCTTGAAGAATATCATAGTCAAACGACAAGATGAACAGACTATGGATTCTCCGAGGTCGACTTTGAGAACTTGTCCTCAACGACATCAAGACATGTACCTTGCCAAAGTATGTGGTCGATGAGACAATTCTCGATCAAGTTCAACGTGAATTTATCAAGTCGGCTTCTCATCTTCATTAGACGATCGTGATCAAAGAACGGTCAAAGATATCCGGATGGTCGTTGAATCATATCGTAAACGTAAACTTCACTCCACCACGCCTTGATCTTCCCGACATCAACCAACTTACACAACTTACGCCATCAAGAAACCTTTCGGCGTTGTTTACCGCAGTGAACTTCAAGAAACCGCTTAATGGCGTGTAGTGAGCTCCACAAATTCGGGATCATACCTTGAAGATGGTTAGGGATGGATTGGCGATGATTGAAGGATATACCGAAAGTTGGGAATCCTAAGCTACCGGAACTCTCGTGAAAGGAGGGATGTGAGACGATCATCACCATGATTGATGAACGGTTGTTCGTAAGGGATCGCCTGACGCTTGAGAGCTATGTTGGTGGTCGACCCAGATAAACATCACCGCTTTCAACGCCTGCACGCACTCGGAACATCACCGCACTTCCGGTACCCTTGAATTGTTTCCTTCATATGATTTTGGATGTATGATTTAATATGTCAATGGCTTGTGCACACATAATGTTGTACAACCCGTAATGGTCAAGAAAGGACCCCGTGGTACGCCTGCCACAATCCTTATAAAAGGAGCGAAAGCTTTTATTTTTGAGTAAAACCTATCAAACCTTTCATTTTTCAAGGTTTTGCTCAAAAACACAAGTACTTCCCCATATGATTTTCAAAACCTCAACCGCTTATATCACTAGTTGAGGGGAGTATTTGAATTAAAACTTTGTTCACAAATTGTTCATAGTGGTCACTCTTCCCAAAAACTCAAAATGGTCATATTTATTTCAAACGCTCAAAATAACATTTTATATGCCATTTTGAGGGGAGAAAATTGTGTGATAAGAAATATGTTGCACAAAATGCAAATGAATCTGTACCTCGACTTAACCTACGAATTGACGGTACTAAACTGTTAGTAACTCGAAAAGACTTGTCCCGACGGGTAATAATTTCAAGCTAGTTCGCTAGTGATGTAAACGTGTCTCGCAAAGGACTTGTCCAAGTAGAAAGTACCATTCGAGAAACTCTTGATAGACATGAACTCGACGGTATGACAACCTTCGAGGTTTGTCTACACCTTCAAGGTAGTTATTAGAGCTAGTTGTCACCTAAAAGTCGACAATGTAACTCTTTAACTATGCAACGAACCGTGTCTCGCGGGATTGTCTATCTTCGAATCAATTCAAAAGTGCGCTTTTTTCCTCACCGCATTTAACCATTAAAACTATTAAGCACATGTGGAGGGGAGTATTTATGCAAAACATCATCTCTCACAATGGTTCAAACATGTTTTTCATTAACAAACCCTTTGAGAGATATTTTCACATACAAAGGGTTTTAATGGCAAACATAGGTTAGTCATGGAGTTATAAGGTGACTAAGGTTAGGAATAACTGTCCTATGATCCGCCAGAGTCGGAGGGATCTACCCAAGGACACTACCATTAGTTAGTGTTAGAAGTCCTTAGGAATGATTGTAAAAGGAGAAAATGAGAATCGGAGAAAGAAGGAGTTGAAGAATCAAAAGAAATGTAAAGTAAAGGGTGAAAAGAAATAGCCTCCGTATTATTCAACTTAGGCGCATAATCGGGTTCAATTCATATACTACCGGTTGTCACTTAGTGACACCGTATTGAAGATTAAAAGTCGTCATGGACCCAAAGGACGCATGCACTAAACCTTCTTAGCCACTCAAGTTTTTCTCAATGTAAGCTTGTTTCATTCTCACAGGAACCCTACGTAAACTATTGGCTTTCTTAGAGATCGCCGTATTGAAGAAGGAGACCCTCTCCCTAGTCTCCGCCAGAAAACCAAAACGCACTATTGAGTCTAGAGCCACGAGATTCATCAAAAGATCTCTTAGGAACACTTGACATTTAATCACTTGATGATCAACAATAAGATCATCGCTGGTTCATATCGAGTCCTTCACGATCTTAGCAACTGTCGAGAACATTTATGAGAGGTTCACATCCGTGATCCTCGGTGATTGAATGGAAACTCCCGCCAGGTCAACATCAAACAACCCCGACAAAGAGGTCACTTCGGTAACTCCCCGTGGATTACGCGGAGTGTGTCTCAAACGGTCTACAACAGAGGTGATGCTTCGTGTACCTCAATGACTCATCTCGAATCAGATGTACTTCGTACATCGCGTTATCTCACTTGTGGGACTCCAGCTCAGAACGGCCTTTGTAAGAATTAGAGTTGTGTCTTCACACTATGTCGTTGACACTCTCAAGTTCAAACTTGTAAGTGCCGAAACCGCTTATTACTAACCGCTTGAAATGTTTTCTTATGGAAGCTCCGGAGCGGGATGATCGTGTCGATTCTTCTCATGCTCACGCCAACATCATCACTAATGGAAGTTCTATCCAATGCAACACAACAATGTAATGATTCTTCATCAACTCAAAGAATCTACAAAGTCAAAGACTTAAAGAACTTCATCAAGATTGATTTCCAACGCCAAAGAGCGTGAGAGCATGTTGAAGAATGACGTGAGACACCGGAGCAAACAAGGCACTGAGGCGGCATCGATGCGCATAACAACATACTATCACTTTCACCACAAAGAACAATGATCAAAGAACAAAGTTAAAGATGACGTCAAGCATAACTGCTCAAAGATAACGATCTCTACACCGGGAGATTGTTCGAATCAAGACAATTCCTCTCACAAGAAAGAAGAATGTCGAAGACGCCACAACTACTATTACATCAACGCTTCACCGCTTACATTCATATATACTGAGGGGAGATTGTTGGAATCACTCCTAAACAAGATTTCAAGTATTTATATTTCATATGTAATAGGTAGCTTTATTATGGCCTTTATGTTTGTTTAAGGTCAAGCTTATGTAGAAGGCCCATAAGCTTGATCCAAGCCCAATAAGGAATAGGGAAGGAGAGGAGTGTTGCCCTAGCTCCTTGCCTATATATACATTGTAATAACCTCACTGAGGGTTGGTTGTTCAAGTTTTCTTTCAC
Organism: Chrysanthemum lavandulifolium; assembly: GCA_022545495.1. Lineage (NCBI taxonomy): Eukaryota > Viridiplantae > Streptophyta > Magnoliopsida > Asterales > Asteraceae > Chrysanthemum > Chrysanthemum lavandulifolium. The sequence continues at coordinate 39,355,355 of CM040238.1, read as the reverse complement.
ACATACTCTTTCGCCTTAACCGTGTTTACTCATACATATTGTGTGTGTATTGAAGAAGGAGACGCTCTCCCAGTTGATAGCTTGTTCATCCGCCTCATTAGGACACTTATCTCTTTCTTATAAGCTTGTGTTGTAAAACTAGTGACCTAACATTAACAACTCTTTTCTTTAGCACATCAACCGTGTACTCATTTCTCAAACCAAAAGGTGTTTTATGATTGATAATTGATTTTCATTAAAACCCTCGTTGTATTGCAAAAACAATTTCTATTGAGCAATACACGATTGTTTTCAAATCTCTTTTCATCGATCGGTGAACTTAAAATTCGATGGTTCGCTCAATCCGTGTTGTCTTCTTTGAGGCGTTCGGTTTGAGAATGACTAGAACATTGCGAAACCCCGTCGAGGAGATTCTTAGGAATCTGCGATCACGGCGGTTTATCTCGATCAGCGGGAACCGTGGGCGTGTACCTCAATTCGGTAGTGATCAAAGACACTTCGTGTGTTTTATTACTAATCGTTGTTTGCGGTACATTTGGACGGTTGCGGTGATCGAATTGAGGAGTCAATCCAAAGCCGCATGCTCGCGGCATCCGCACTTAATTTGAAGAAATCATGGTGGTGCATATCTACATAACACGGCTCGATATTTCATACTATGCTTATGCTACGCTCGCTAATATCATGAATCAACTAAAGCTTCCGCAACTCGATGAGAAGATATCATGATCCGAATGTGAGCATGTCGGTCCTAAAGTCGCAACACCGCGATGGATGTCACAGATCTTTGAGTCTTGATGATCTCTTTAGTCGGGTCATATTTACTATCACATGGATCGAAAAAGACCTCCAATTTAAAGTACAAATCTATCGGACTTTGAAGTTGCACTTCTTATGCACAAAGATTGCGAAGTTGATGTATGAAAGTCTATGATGAGTGTCTAAATACTCATCATTTTATCTTATTAGAATGCCAAAACATCGAAAACACTCGAAACACATCAAAATGATAAAAATATCACAAACAAGTGTTTTATATGTTTTAAATGCAAAACATCAAAATCTGATGAAAAACGTATTAAGTTTGCATAATTGGCAGTTTTAGTCCCCCAAGTTACAAAAGTTGTCAAATCTAGTCCCTGGTAATTCAAAAACTTGTAAAATATCATTTTAGGTCCTTGAGATTCAAAAGTTGTCAAAATAAACCCTTCAAAGTTTAAAAATCACAAAATGACAACTTTAGTCCTTTAACTTTGAAAATTGTCAAAAATAGTCCTTGGTTAATTTAAAAAGTGAAAATTATCAAGTTTTAACCTTGTTCTATTAATCAATGACAAAAATGGTCCTTATGATAAACTTTTTGAGAATTTACAATATTGGTCCCTCAAGTTTTAAACTTGGCGGTTTAGTCCTGGTTTGTAAAAATGGAAATTAACAACAAAGGTCCTTGTACTATTAATACTTGGCGGTTTAGTCCTTATGAGAGCTTGGGAAAATGTTCAAGTTCAGCCCTTCAACTTTGGCAAAATTGCAAATATGGTCCTTGTTTACTAAACCAAACCAAACGGACCCTATTATTACTACTAGCCCAAACCCAAGCCCAAACATTGACCCGGCCAAAATTTAAATTCAAATATCACCGCTAACCTTGTTCATCGTCTCTCCCAAGCGGTATTAGCCAAAACCGTGGTTTTAACCTTTGGTTTTCACCTTCCACTCACTACACCACTTGATTACTCTTCCCTTCCCTCCACACAAATCCAACTCCAATTAATGTTAAAAACCCACTCCTTGAAAAATGGCGCCAAAATTATGACATTTGGCAAAGATGATTATCTGGATGATTTCAATGGTCGATTTTTGGTGGGAAATACTCAAGAGGTCGACAAGATGATGTGAAGTCAATAAATATCAAGAAGGAGGCAAGAGAAAATATCTAGTATAATTTTAATTTTCATTGTCGTTTTAGCTTAATTCTTAATTCCAGTGCATTTTAAATCTTTTAAATCTTGTATTTCATGTTATCAGTGTAATATAAACCTTTTGATATCATCAATTTCACTTTTGAGGTCTTATCTTATGTTATGCAATTTTTCAAATTCAAAGAAATCTCATTATGTTGAAAGGTTGTTAGCGGTGGTTATTTTGGACTTATAAACTCATATAAGCTCCTTATAAAGCTTATCAAAGCTTTTAGATACTCTTAAAATCGGTTTATTAGCAAAATCAAAAATTCACAAAAATACTAATTAAATAGCTTAAAATAAAAATCCATGGTTCAAGGTTCTAGCAGTTGGAGCGGGGTATATTTTGGATTGCCTTGGGATTAGTGCTTCATGGGAAGCTTTAGGATGTGTTTGAGACCTTGGTTCTTAGTTTTCGCTTGGAAGCAATTGTAAGCCTTTTGCTCAATCTTGGTATTTTATTGTTCTATGGTGTTAATGTTATTGTTCTATGTTTCTTTAGTGTTATTTAATGATATTATGAGTTACGTAATAGATTGCATGTTCTTAATCTATTTAACTCTTTGAAAAGCTCAAAGCTGTCATTTTAAAGGGTGTTTGGTTTGTGTAGTTATCGTATAGAAGTTGTGGAGACTGTGCTTGTGGTTATTTTGTGTCAAACTTGGTCTAAAAGAACTCATTGCAACAAGAAAACCGGTGATCATTAGACGAAAAGTCAAAATACTCTTTAATTTCATCTCATAAGCTCCTTTGTTAGGATTTGATAGGTAAAAATCATCACGATAGCTTGAAACAGTAACTTAGACTAATTTAATCTCACTCTAGCTTAATATTACATATTCAATCGGTAAAATCAATCCAAACTTCATAGAAGTCAACCTAGATCATTTTGTTAAAAAGTCAAATTTTCGGTATTAGCGGTTTTGGATAATATAGAATAACTTATAGGACTTAATATTGAGTTTCATGACTTGAGCTTTTGGAATATAAAAATCTAGTTGCTCATCTCTAACCTAGTGTATTTTATATTTTCTCATTAGCTTATTTACTAGCTTTTCTCTTAGCTTATTTCACCCATTTTCAAAATGTGCCTGTGCGGTTTAGCCGATCATTTTCATAAGCTCACAGATAGCTTGTCATTTGGCCTTAGCTTGCAAATCTTGGTTCTATGGATAGCCAACCAAGCCATCTTGAATATCAAGCTTAAGATTTCACTTTGTAGTTTGTTTGATAAAGTGCATCTACCTTTTATTTTGTCCCATATCGTATATGATGATAACCCGATGAACTGGTCCCATTTTCTTAAGCCCTCATAAGCTCCACAGTGGCATCCACAGTGTGAGCTTTAGCTTTGGATAGCCCACCACAACTATATCCCTCGACTTTTGTTTTGAGCTTTTGAGCTTATGCTCTCGACTTAATTTGGTCTTGAAAATCCTTGCGATTTGTTTATTTAGTTAGATTAGTCATAGTGGTTATTTGATATTTAATAGCTTATCGGTGTTCTTAATTGTGTTTTCTAGCTTAGTATTAGTAGCTTATAGCATATCTTAGCTTATTCTCAAGTTGGTGGTCTTTGGTTATAAATTGGCTTTTAAAGTGCTTATTATTAAGCGATCACAAGCTTTTAGATTGCTAATTTCTCCAAACAAGACCATGTTTTCTATTTTCTTAGATTCAGTAGATTAAAATAGACTTTTCCTGAAATTTTCATAATTTTCTCATAGCTGTTTAGTATTTTCTTAATTAAAAATAGCAGTTTTAGGCATTTTAAATAATTTTTAATACAAATAAATTATAAAAGTCCAAAAATGATTTTTCAATTTTCTTAGGTTAAGATAAATATAAAAGTAATAAAAGTATTTTCTATAATTTTCTTAGCTTAAAAAGTATTTTTAGCATTTTAATTAGTTTTAAATAGTTTTAAATTAATAATAAATATATAATAAGTCTAAAAATATATTCTTAGTTTTAAAATAAGTTTTATCATATTTTAGACTTTTCTAAGTTATAATTTCATTTTTCTAGGTTAATTTTGTATTTTCTTGTATTTTAGCACATTTTAAATACTTAATAAATAGATTTTAATTAATAATAAATAAATAAATAGTTGTAAAAATAATTTTCTTTTTCTAATAATTTTCTTTTATTATTAGGATTGTTAAAATATAATTTTCATATTTTTAGGTCTTTTATTTCTTTAAAACTCACTTTTTATTTTGTACGAGCGTAATTTTATTTTAAACGTAAGTTTTAAATTGTAGGTTTTAAACGTTCATCGCCTTTGAAAATAGTGATAGCGTTTATTTAATAGATTTTAACTTTTAATCTTTTTAATTTGCATTTAAGTCGCTTTAATTTGTAGATTTTCTCTTTAGGTATAATTTTCTATCCAAAACCCTACTTGATTCTATCCTTAGTGATCATTCGACCATCGATTTAGTGTTTTAACACCAATTCATCCTCCGTGGGACTTAACGACCGAAAATTCCCTATATTCCTCGATCTTAATTGCATTAGTGTTTAAAATTGTTTTAAGTCTGTTTAGACTTGTTGTTTAGCACCGATCAAATTTTAGGCGCATTGCTTGGGGAGGTTTGTAAGCGTGTTTCTAACATTATCGGACCCGTACTTGCACATATACCATCGTTTGTAAAAGTTTTACGTAAAGTTTATATAAATCAAAAGTTCATTAACACTTTTCCTAAAGTGTTAAAACCCAAAACAATATAAAACAACAAAACAATCGTAACGTTTTCTAGTTTGTGTTTCTTTTAAGGTGATTCTTAAAGAAATACGATTTGGTTAAGCAGGACGATACCAAAATATTTTCCAAAAGTTTTAAACCCCATCGGCACAAATCATACCTCGTCTTTTCGGTGGTACTTAATTGAATACATAAAATCAACCACATGAATCAAGGCGATGCGCTACCTAGCGGGGTGCGACCATTAATAAGTTCCCGAACATCGATTTAAAACTTGCCTTTGTGTCACTTGTGATTTGGTGTACCTTTTCAAAAAGCCATTTCATTTGTGATTATTGGATAAGTTCACTTGTGTTTTGCCTCATTTGTTTTGAAAATTGGTTTTATACATAGTGCATCTTGCTCGTTCTTCGATTCTACAAGTCCACTTTCCGAACTTGAAACATTCCTCGAAGACGTAGAGGGCGTTCGGCTCCTTCACCGTGGTGAGGCGTCTACTACCACCACCACTGTCGAAATGGCGGAAGACAAACCTATGAATGAGCTTCTCCAAGCATCCATCGAGGGTTACGGAGATGCCATTGTTGTCCCGACCATTGTGGTGATACCTTCGAGCTCAAACCGGGTTGCTTAATCTGGTAACCCAAAGCCAATTCTATGGTTTTGGCGGGATGATCCTCATGCACACATTCGATGGTTTAACAAGATAGCATCTACCATCAAGTACAAGAATGTCCCATCCGAGCTATCAAGCTTCTTCATTCCCATTTTCTCTAGAGGACAAGCCGGAATTGGCGAGAAACAACCCCTCGTTCTATAGAGACATGTGAAGATCTAGTTACCAAGTTTGTTAACGAATTCTATCCTCCATCCCGAACCACAAGTCTTAAGAATGAGATAATGAAATTTTCTCGAGATTTGATGAATCATTCGGGAGGCATGGGATCGTTACAAAGAATTGCTCATGAGTGTCCACATCATGGTTTTACCGAGTTAATGCAAATGGATACTTTCTATAATGGTGCGAGACCGGTGACCAAGACTCTCGAATGCCTCCATGGAGGTAATTTCCTTAGCAAAACCACCAAAGAAGCCTTACAAATCATTGAAAACAAGTCCCGTGTCCGTTCTTTCCGCACTAAGACATATCAAAATCGATCTAATCTTTGGACCTTCTACTTCATCTCCGTGAGTACATCTAGCACCGATGCTAAGATTGATAAACTCACGGATCTTTATTCGAGCTTTGGTTCTTGCTAACCAAAGAAAGTCACCTTCACTCGGACACCATCACATGGTGAAGTGAAGAAAGTTGAAGTTTGTGTCACTTGTGGTGGTCCTCATGCATACTACAACTGTCATCGCCACCGATGGTAGTCCGTTTGAAGCAAATGCTATAGCGGTACTTCAAATCAAGGAGGTAATCAATACCGTCCTCGAAATGAACCAAGTTACCGTGCTAATACTTATCGAGCACCACCGGTTTTAACGAGAATCTAACGGAATCGAATCGACCTAGAATGAACCAAGGTTATCAAAACCAAGGTAATTTCTATCTGGACCCAATCAAGGTTTCCAACAACAAGGGAACCTTCATCAAAACAATTTCAATCGTGGGAATCAATTTCATGGGAATGTGAATCCTAACCAAGGAATTTTCAACAACAAGGTCATAATCAAAACATTCGACCTCAAAATTTCCCTCTAATCCACCTCCCATCATTACTCCTCCGGGACCATCATCGATGAGTTCTTGAGCGATTTATGAAGTCCCAAGATGAGATGAACAAATTGTTGGTCGGTCGGATCGGCGATCTTAAGAAGTCTTTAAATGATCGACCCTCGAGCTCGGTACTTTACCGAGCAACACGATCGCTAACCCGAGGCGATGCTAAGGCGATCACTACCGAAGTGGTGTTTCATACAATGGACCCGCTGTTCCTACTACCTCTTCTTCTTCTTCTCTTCCAAAGGTAGTGGAAAGTGAACCTCGACTCACAATGGACCTCGACTCCAATGCCCCTCCTCCTGGCAATGAGTCAAGTTACCAAGGAGACAACGGACAAAGTGCATTATTCAAATCCAAATACCACACACAAGTCCCACCTTGGTAGTCCATCCTCAAGTTGTCCGAAACCCAAGTCTAATCCGGGAGTTGTTTTGAACCACATTAGCTCCCGTTGAAAATATCAAATCCAAATCTTCTATTCCATATCCATCACGTTTGAATGAGCAAAAGCTCCGTGAAAAGCTAGTCATCAAATGGATAAATTTTCCAAATTTTCCAAGAATTACACTTTGACATAAGCTTTGCGGATGCTATCATCTTGATGCCCAAGTTTGCATCTACTCTCAAACACATGTTAAGCAATAAGGAAAAGTTGTTTGAAATGGCTAAGACTCCTCTTAACGATAAGCGCTCTGCGGTTATCCTAAAAGCTTCTGAAAAGCTTGGAGATCACGGAAATTTCTCTTACCTTGTGTATTCCGGGAATGGTTGAATGCTTTGCCTAGCGAGATCTTGGTGCAAGCATTAATCTTATGCCATATTCGATATGGAAGAAACTTTCTCTTAGGAACTCACTCCTACATGCATGACTCTCGAGCTTGCGGATCGTACAATATCCGTCCTCTTGGCATTGCCGAAGGCGTATTTGTGAAAGTAGGAAAGTTCCATTTTCGGTGACTTCGTGGTTGTTGATTTTGATGCCGATCATCGGGTTCCTCTTATTGTTGGTCGAGGATTCACGAGAGCGGGTCGTGCTCTCATAGATGTATTTGAGCAAGAAATCACATTACGTGTTGGAAATGAAGTCATTACTTTTAACCTTGATCGGACTTGAGGTACTCCTCAAATTATGATTACGAATCGGTTAACGAATAGATATCATAGATGTTGCTTCGAAGAGTACTCAAGAAGTTCTTGGTTATGATCATAATTCTTGGTGATAATCTCACTCATTCATCTCAACCTATCATCGCCAATTCTACTCCTTCTATCACCCCATTTGAGGAAAGTGACTTCATCTTAGAAGAGATTGAAGCTTACTTATCCAATGATTACGTACCATGGGAAATTGATCACGCTCAATTGATATTGAGGAGACATACTTCTCATTGAGAAGTTGCTTAATGATGATCCATCATCCACCCCTCACTCTAGTGATTCAATTCACGATGAGATTAATCAAAATGAGATTAATCGGAGGAGGTATTCTTCTTGAGAAATTGTTAAATCATGACATTTCTTCTCCTCTCCTTCCATCAAACTTCATAATAAGTCAAATCGGTTGAGAAAAGCGAAGAATTTCCGAGGTTGAGCTTAAGGACTTACCACCTCATCTCGAGTATGCATTTCTTGAAGGTGATGATAAATTACGGTCATTATTGCTAGAGATTTGAGTAAAGATGAAAAAGTCGCTCTCATAAAAATCTTGAAGTCACACAAGCAAGCAATTGCTTGGAAACTCTCCGACATCAAAGGTATAAATCACGAGTTTTGTACTCATAAAATCTTGATGGAGGATGACTTTAAGCCAGCAGTTCAACAACGAGAGAAGAGTAAATCCAAAAATCCATGATGTTATCAAACAAGAGGTTATCAAACTTCTTGATGCGGGATTGATTTACCCAATCTCGAGATAGTCCTTGGGTTAGCCCAATTCATTGTGTTCGAAAAGGGTGGCATTCTTGTTATCACAAATGAAGATAACGAGTTAATTCCAACTCGATTGGTTACGGATGGCGTGTGTGCATCGACTATCGTAAGTTGAATGGCGCCACTCGTAAAGACCATTTTCCTCTACCCTTTATGGACCAAATGCTTGAGAGATTAGCGAGAAATGAATACTATTGTTTCCTTGATGGTTTCTCGGGGTACTTTCAGATTCCCATTGATCCAAAGGATCAAGATAAAACCACATTCACTGTCCATACGGAACTTTTGCCTATAGGCGTATGCCTTTTGGCCTATGTAATGCTCACAGCACGTTCCAACGATGTATGATGGCCATTTTCCACGACATGATCGGAAACAATGGAGGTGTTTATGGATGACTTCTCGGTCATTGGGATTCATTTCAAACTTGTCTCTCACTTAGATAAAATGCTCAAAGGTGTGAAGATACCAATCTTTGTCTAAACTGGGAGAAAAGTCACTTTATGGTCAAAGAAGGCATAGTCCTTGGCCATAAGATTTCAAAGAACGGGATTGAGGTAGATAGAGCAAAAGTCGATGTTATTGCTAAATTGCCTCATCCTACTACCGTCAAAGGTATTAGGAGTTTTTTAGGTCATGCCGGTTTCTATCGTAGATTCATTCAAGATTTTTCCAAAATCGCCCGGCCTATGACCCATCTTCTTGAAAAGGATGCTCCTTTTATCTTCTCACCCGAGTGCATCGTAGCTTTTGAAACATTGAAGAAAAAGCTTCTTGAGGCACCATTCTCGTTGCTCCCGATCGGGATTTACCTTTTGAACTTATGTGCGATGCAAGTGATTTTGCTATCGGTAGCGGTCTTAGAACAACGAAGAAACAAGCATTTTCACCAATTCACTACATAAGTAAGACTATGGTGAAGCTCAAACTCATTACACCACCACGAAAAGAGCTATTAGCCGTGGTGTATGCATTTGAAAGTTTCGGCCGTACTTAATCTTGACAAAATGTGTAGTGTATACGGATCACTCGACTCTTAAATATCTCTTTGCAAAACAAGATGCAAAGCGAGATTGCTTCGTTGGGTTCTCCTCCTTCAAGAATTTGATATTATCATACGTGATAAAAAAGGAGCCGAGAACTTGGCTGCGATCATCTGTCGATTAGAAAACCCTCACCAAGATGTTTTCGAGAAAAGGATATAAATGAAACATTTCCTCTCGAGACACTCAATGCGGTTTCTTTTCGTGGAAACTCTTCTACCCCATGGTTTCGGACTTTGCAAATTACCATGCGGGTAACTTCATCGTGAAAGGGATGACAACCCAGCAGAAGAATAAATTCTTCAAGGATGTTAAACACTATTTCGGGACGACCCTTTCTTATTCAAAATCATGCGGATCAAGTCATCCGACGGTGTGTTTATGGACAAGCTCTTGACATTCTCAAAGCTTGTCATCTTTGGACCCACCGGGGCCATCATAGTCAAACTACACCGCCAAAAGGTGTTTGATTCCGGGTTCTATTGGCCCACAATCTATAAAGATGCCCACGAATTTGTCAAAGCTTGTGATGCTTGTCGTCATGGAAACATATCTCAAAGGAATGAAATGCCACAAAATGCCATTCAAGTTTGTGAGATATTTGACATCCGGGGTATTGATTTTATGGGGCCGTTTCCATCTTCTCGTGGTAACAAGTACATACTCGTGGTCATTGACTATTTGTCAAAATGGGTTGAAGCAAAAGCTTTACCTACAAATGATGCCCGAGTAGTTGTGAAATTTTGAAAGCTCTCTTTGCGGTTGGAACTCCTCGTGCAATAATCGGTGATCGTGGTACACATTTTGTAATGACCAATTTGATCGTGTCATGCAAAAGTATGGTGTTACCCACCGTCTATCTCTCGCATACCACCCCAAACAAGTGGGCGGTGGAAGTTTCAAATCGTGGTATTAAAAGAATACTTGAAAGGACGGTGGGTGAAAATCGTGCATCCCGGTCGGATAAACCGGATGGCGCACTCACGGCTTTTCGTGCGACTTACAAAACACCAATTGGGTGTACTCCATACAAGCTAGTGTACGGAAAAGCATGTCATCTTCCGATTGAACTAGAGCACAAGGCTTCTTGGGCCTTAAAGCATGCAAACTTGATATCTGAGACGGTAGGTGATCACGAGAAAAGTTCAAATGAATGAACTAAATGAACTTCGTGATCAAGCTTATGAGAACTCTTTGATCTACAAGCATAAGACAAAGAAGATTCATGACTCTAAAATCAAGAACAGCGTTTTCAACGTTGGTGATCGAGTCCTTCTTTTCAATTCTAGATTGAAGATTTTCTCGGAAAGCTTAAGTCCACCGGTGCGGTCCATTCACTATTGCTAAGGTTTATCCTTATGGTACCGTTGAGTTATCTCAACCCGATGGTCCTAATTTTAAAGTGAATGGTCATCGAGTTAAGCATTACTTTGGAGAGGACATTCCCCTGTGGTTGTCCGGTTTACAAACATTCCCCATGAACCAATGAATGCGGGATCGAGTCAAGCTAATGACTCGGGAATCAAAATTAGTAGCACACATAATATGGATTTTCATCCATATTTACATTTTCTTATCCCTTTCTACCACCCTAGTGTGGGGAGTCTACCCATTGTTGTATATTCTCAATCTAACTAAAAAAAAAAAAAAAAAAAAATCTTCTTCAAAATAATGGCCGTAGTATTTCCTTTTATGTTCTTTGTTTGGCATAACATGGTACTTTGAATATTGAGGGCAATATTCATTTCTAAGTGTGGGGAATTCTCACGAATTTCATGTAATTATTTCACCCAATTCCCGTTTTGGCCAAATTTTTTTGGAGTAAGTGTTTTACACTTACTCGGCAAATGTAATCATCCGCCATGTCTAACCCACATAAGGATTGGCTAATCCGAGAGCAAGCGGCTCTTGGTAAAGATATCTCAAATCCGTTTATGGCTTGCAATTTGCCTAAAATTGTATGGTGTTCAACTCACCATATCTTTAAACTAGTGAAAAGTTGGCTAGCCCGCAAGTTTATGGCTTGTGGTAAAGGCGATGGAAAATCCATAATTGGTAATCGACTCACCAAAGATAATATTGATAATTTATCTAAGAGTTGGCTAGTCCGGAAAGTGCGGCTTACGGTAAAGACAAAATCAAATCCGTTGAAAGTGGTGATTTGCTCAAAATCATTTGGTTATCATTGTGCCAAGGTTCTTACTTGAACTGAAACAATTGGCTACTCGAAGTAATGGCTTTTGGTAAAGAGTTTAAAATCCATTATGTTTTCTCAAATCATTGCTAGGGACTAGCAATATCTTAGTGTGGGGATTGATGAGTGTCTAAATACTCATCATTTTATCTTGTTAGAATGCCAAAAACATCCGAAAACACTCGAAACACATCAAAATGATAAAATATCACAAACAAGTGTTTTATATGTTTTAAATGCAAAACATCAAAATCGATGAAAAACGTATTAAGTTTGCATAATTGGCGCTTTAGTCCCCAAGTTACAAAAGTTGTCAAATCTAGTCCACGTAATTCAAAAACTTGTAAAATATCATTTTAGGTCCTTGAGATTCAAAAGTTGTCAAAATAAACCCTTCAAAGTTTAAAATCACAAAATGACAACTTTAGTCCTTTAACTTTGAAAATTGTCAAAAATAGTCCTTGGTTAATTTAAAAAGTGAAAATTATCAAGTTTTAACCTTGTTCTATTAATCAATGACAAAAATGGTCCTTATGATAAACTTTTTGAGAATTTACAATATTGGTCCCTCAAGTTTTAAACTTGACAGTTTTAGTCCCTGGATTTGTAAAAATGGAAATTAACAACAAAGGTCCTTGTACTATTAATACTTGGCAGTTTTAGTCCTTATGAGAGCTTGGGAAAATGTTCAAGTTCAGCCCTTCAACTTTGGCAAAATTGCAAATATGGTCCTTGTTTACTAAACCAAACCAAACGGACCCTATTATTACTACTAGCCCAAACCCAAGCCCAAACAGTGACCCGGCCCAAAATTTAAATTCAAATATACCGCTAGCACTGTTCATCGTCTCTCCCAAAGCAGTATTAGCCAAAACCAGTGGTTTTAACCATCCAGTTCACCTTTCCACCTCACTGGCCACTTGATTACTCTTCCCTTCCACTCCACACAAAACCAACTCCAATTAATGCGAAAACCCACTCCTTGAAAAATGGCGCCAAATTCGACATTTGGCAAAGATGATTATCGGATGATTTCAATGGTCGATTTGGGTGGGAAATACTCAAGAGGTCGACAAGAGAGATGTGGGAAGTCAATAAATATCAAGAAGGAGGCAAGAGAAAATATCTAGTATAATTTTAATTTTCATTGTCGTTTTAGCTTAATTCTTAATTCGATTGCATTTTAAAGCTTTTAAATCTTGTATTTCATGTTATCGAAGTAATATAAACCTTTTGATATCATCAATTTCACTTTTGAGGTCTTATCTTATGTTATGCAATTTTCAAAATTCAAAGAAATCTCATTATGTTGAAAGGTTGTTAGCGGTGGTTATTTTGGACTTATAAACTCATATAAGCTCCTTATAAAGCTTATCAAAGCTTTTAGATACTCTTAAAATCAGTTTATTAGCAAAAATCAAAAATTCACAAAAATACTAATTAAATAGCTTAAAAATAAAAATCCATGGTTCAAGGTTCTAGCGAGTTGGAGCGGGGTATATTTTGGATTGCCTTGGGATTAGTGCTTCATAGGAAGCTTTAGGATGTGTTTGCGGACCTTGGTTCTTAGTTTTCGCTTGGAAGCAATTGTAAGCCTTTTGCTCAATCTTGGTATTTTCTTGTTCTATGGTGTTAATGTTATTGTTCTATGTTTCTTTAGTGTTATTTAATGATATTATGAGTTACGTAATAGATTGCATGTTCTTAATCTATTTAACTCTTTGAAAAGCTCAAAGCGTCATTTTAAAGGGTGTTTGGATTTGTGTAGTTATCACTATATAAAGGTGTTGCAGACCTTGCTTGTGGTTATTTTGTGTCAAACTTGGTCTAAAGAACTCATTGCAACAAGAAAACACTGTGATCATTAGACGAAAAGTCAAAATACTCTTTAATTTCATCTCATAAGCTCCTTTGTTAGGATTTGATAGGTAAAAATCATCACGGTAGCTTGAAACAGTAACTTAGACTAATTTAATCTCACTCTAGCTTAATATTACATATTCAATCAGTAAATCAATCCAAACTTCATAGAAGTCAACCTAGATCATTTTGTTAAAAAGTCAAATTTTCGATGATAGCGGTTTTGATAATATAGAATAACTTATATAGGACTTAATATTGAGTTTCATGACTTGAGCTTTTGGAATATAAAAATCTAGCTGCTCATCTCTAACCTAGTGTATTTTATATTTTCTCATTAGCTTATTTACTAGCTTTTCTCTTAGCTTATTTCAGCCACCATTTTCAAAATGTGCCCTGTGCACAGTTTAGCCAGTCATTTTCATAAGCTCACAGATAGCTTGTCATTTGGCCTTAGCTTGCAAATCTTGGTTCTATGGATAGCCAACCAAGCCATCTTGAATATCCAAGCTTAAGATTTCACTTTGTAGTTTGTTTGATAAGGCTGCATCTACCTTTTATTTTGTCCCATATCTGTGTAACAGTGATAACCCAGTGAACTGGTCCCATTTTCTTAAGCCCCTCATAAGCTCCACAGTGGCATCCACAGTGTGAGCTTTGGCTTTTTGGATAGCCCACCAGCTTAACTGTATCCCTCAGCTTTTGTTTTGAGCTTTTGAGCTTATGCTCTCAGCTTAATTTGGTCTTGAAAATCCTTGCAGTCTGTTTATTTAGTTAGATTAGTCATAGTGGTTATTTGATATTTAATAGCTTATCAGTGTTCTTAATTGTGTTTTCTAGCTTAGTATTAGTAGCTTATAGCATATCTTAGCTTCTGTATCAAGTTGGTGGTCTTTGGTTATAAATTGGCTTTTTCAAGTGCTTATTATTAAGCGATCCTGGCTATGATTGCTAATTTCTCCAAACAAGACCATGTTTTATATTTTTCTTAGATTCAGTAGATTAAAATAGACTTTTCCTGAAATTTTCATAATTTTCATAGCTGTTTGCTATTTTCTTAATTAAAAATAGTTTAGGCATTTTAAATAGCTTTTAATACAAATAAATTATAAAAGTCCAAAAATGATTTTTCAATTTTCTTAGGTTAAGATAAATATAAAAGTAATAAAAGTATTTTTCTATAATTTTCTTAGCTTAAAAGTATTTTTAGCATTTTAATTAGTTTTAAATAGTTTTAAATTAATAATAAATATATAATAAGTCTAAAAATATATTCTTAGTTTTAAAATAAGTTTTATCATATTTTAGACTTTTCTAAGTTATAATTTCATTTTTCTAGGTTAATTTTGTATTTTCTTGTATTTTAGCACATTTTAAATACTTACTAAATAGATTTTAATTAATAATAAATAAATAAATAGTTGTAAAAATAATTTTCTTTTTCTAATAATTTTCTTTTATTATTAGGATTGTTAAAATATAATTTTCATATTTTTAGGTCTTTTATTTCTTTAAAACTCACTTTTTATTTTGTACGTAGACGTAATTTTATTTTAAACGTAAGTTTTAAATTGTAGGTTTTAAACGTTCATCGCCTTTGAAAATAGTGATAGCGTTTATTTAATAGATTTTAACTTTTTAATCTTTTTAATTTGCATTTAAGTCGCTTTAATTTGTAGATTTTCTCTTTAGGTATAATTTTCTATCCAAAACCCTACTGATTGCTATCCTTAGTGATCATTCGACCATCTGATTTAGTGTTTTAACACCAATTCATCCTCCGTGGGACTTAACGACCCGAATTCCTATATTCCTCGATCTTAATTGCATTAGTGTAAAAAATTTGTTTTAAGTCTGTTTAGACTTGTTGTTTAGCACCAATCGATCTCTGAGCTCAAAACCAAGTCAAGAATAGAATGCTTGGATTTGTAATGTAAAACATGGGGTGACCTCCTTGGGGAGATTGTTAGGAATTAGATAATTCCGATATTGAAGAGTCGGTCACCCCAACTATTATCTAGCATAAGTTAGCTCGTAGACTTGTCGTCATTTATGTTTTTCGTAGTTAATTAGTTAGTTAGTAGCGTAAAATAGTTTAGTGCAACACCGTAGAGGAAGGACGGGTCTTTACCCACCGTATCCACGATCCACAGCCGTCGGGAGGTCGTTTAGTCGTAACCTATAAATACCCTCTACCTTGCAAGGTAGAGGGTTGGATATTCTTTGGTAATCTAATATTCTACAAGTTTCTCTTACTAGAATGTCCCACTTTCTCTCTCTCTAAAATCATCTCTATGCCCATTGTGTTAATGTTATGATATGAAAGTGAAATCCAATATCCAACACATATGCCATTTGTAGCAATGTTCAGAAATCCGTTGAATACATTCCAAGGCTTGGTCAGGAGTCATGCTAGGAATAGGTCTCGGAGAATCGAGTAGTTCTCGTGTTAGCGCATTAATTCCCCGGTAGAAGACGTAGACGATCTGATGTTTGTTTGAATCATGAGTGGGACATTGATAAAGTAGCTCATTAAACCTTTCCCATGCTTGATAAAGCATTTCTTCCCCAACCTGAACGAATTG
The DNA here is from genome assembly GCA_022545495.1 of Chrysanthemum lavandulifolium. Taxonomy (NCBI): domain Eukaryota; kingdom Viridiplantae; phylum Streptophyta; class Magnoliopsida; order Asterales; family Asteraceae; genus Chrysanthemum; species Chrysanthemum lavandulifolium. The sequence continues at coordinate 39,339,344 of CM040238.1, read as the reverse complement.
ATAGATTTTACCAAGAAGTTTGGCCATTTTTTAAGGAGGGCAAAATTATTGGACGGACTCTCTTCTTAGTTTGTCCCATGCTCCTTTACATTCGTTAGGGAGTTTATTGTACCATCTTTTCGCAGTTCCAGTAAGAGTCATAGGAAAAATTCTTGCGGTGACCGAATAGCTCAGGGTGCCTCGGACGTTGAAAAGAGAAGATAAATAGAGTACTTCTTTTACATGATTCTAAACGTCCTCATCTTCATCTCCAGAAAACTTAAGTTCGTGTAAATCTCGAATAAATTGGTCTGGAATAGAGTATTTCTCAGCACTAGAATCTTATGCAAAGGTTCGTTGGCAGTTCTCATTTGGTCGTTCCAAATACTGCTCCATGGTTAAGTCATCGATATTATTTTCATCAACGACCTCCGATTTTGCATCAGACTGGTCTGATTCGTAAAATGAAAAGATGTTGTGAATAGGAACCGGAGAGTAAACTTTCCTTGTCCGAAATTGCTGCGGATCATCGAATAGGGTGGCAAAAAGGCCTCGCTCTGAGTCTTGTATCCCGACATTTAAGAGAAGAAAGAAAATTAAAAATATACTTAATGTGAAATCCTAAAATAGCTCCCGTGGCGCCAAAAACTTGATGCACGTTTTCTTGACAAGGTTTTAATATTTATATTGTCTCGTTATACCTATGGTCTACCTAATGCACTAACAGGCGGTGTGTACCCGATCGTGTGTAGTGTAGTATTCGGTAAAACCGAGGTCGTTCCAAGAGCTATGTGTGTTGGATTATTACTAAGTCTAGGTGTCACAGTTTTTAATATGATTTTGATAATAAATTAATTAATTAACTACTAAAGCAGATAAAAGGCAAAGGTTTAATCAATAGAGGAGAGTGGTGCTAACCTAGTTATTCCTCCTAGCTAGTAATATCTACGTCTACTTACTTCCAATTACTTCAGGTGGGGTCAAATTCGAGAAGACAACATTTGGTCAATTCGCCTAACCTATCAACAAAGATGCCACCACTGGAGAAGTCGGTGTCCATTCATAAGTCCAGTTGTTCCTGGTCCCCTAAGCCAAGTCATTAAGTACCGTTACATGCTAGATTTATAATAGTGAGTGCCCGGGCATTAGCAACTTAAACACTCACCCCTAATTCTTAAGTTCATCCAAACGGTAGGTGATCAGTTGGTCAAATCGCACAAGTAGAAAGGGTCGTCTGTTGGTCATATCTTACCCTTCCCGTCTCATTCTACTCACTTACGCTCTGTTCTCGAGTTGAAATGGAAGAGGAAAGTAAAGGAAATGGGAAAATTTTTTTGTTCTTGAGTCTTTTTTAAAGGAGGAAAGGGAAATGGAAAGGAATTAGGGAGGAATATTTGTTAAGTAAATCTTCCTCCCACTTTTGGGAGGAAAGGGAAAGGAAACGGAACCGTATGTTGTATAAAGACTAATATACCCTTTTTAAAACAATTGACATGAACAATTAAAGGGCATATATGTAATTTGACCAGGTTATTTTCCTTTTCCTCTCACTCAAGAACATGATTATGATTACTTTCTTTTTCCTTTCATCTATCTCAAGAACATAACAAATAACACTTACTTTCCTTTTCCCTTTCTTTTCCATTTCCCTTCCCTAAAAACTTGAGAACTGAGCATTAGGGTCAGTTGGTCATATCTCCTAAGCAACTAGCCTCTACCGCCATTCAAAACTACCGAAACAAGGGTAGCTACCAATAAACTATGCATGCATACACTTAGAAATAATTATACGGAAGTAATGCAAACGCAAACAAAACAATTAAGGAATCATAACTAGGCCAACACCAAGATGTGCTTAGCCGCTCATATTAACCATACAAATCAATTCAATATTCAAAGTTACGAAATACATGAATCAAAAGTAAAGAAAAGATAAAATGCTAATGCTTATCGTAGGGGAGTGATTTCTCCCTTGGAGACAGCTCCGTATGCTCCTCTAGACTTGCCTTTGGCTTCTTCCCACGTTCTTTGGTTGTGATGTGTTGAATGGGATGCTTTGAAATCTTTGAAATCGTAGGGTATTTATAGGCGGATCGGGTTACTGGCGTAACTAATATAATAGTTACGCCGTAATCTTTAATTTCTTCGTAATTTGCACTAGATCTGCTGGTTACGGCGTAACCTTATAAGTGGTTACGCCATATCTTCAATATTACTTGGTTACGCCGTAGTTGATGAAATAGTTACGGCGTAGTTATCGGCGTGTGGAACCTCATTTGACCTAATAAGTTACGTCGTAGTCTTTAGGGGAGTTACGCGTAATATTCTAATGAGTTGGCTTTACGAGTCGCTTTAGTTACAACGTAATGTGAGAGATGAGTTACATTGTAACTTCTTCAAAGTCGACATCTTGTGATAAATCTTTGATATTTCTCCAATTCGCGTCTCTTTAGCTCCAATGCTCGTAATTTTCACGAAGTGGAAAATAATGGAAAACAAGCGTAAATCCATATAAATGATATAAATTACAAGCATTATCGGGGGAAATTGACACTTAATATTCGGGACTATTTGATGTTATCAGAAGCCTATTAATCAAAGTACGCCAACGTAAATAGTGACTTTGCGCGGTAGATATGGTGGGAACCAAGGTTGTGGTCAGCCAACACTAACTCACGAAGATGCATAGATAAAGTATTGACCTTTAGATTACCAAAGCCTCTCAAGACCAAACTCATTTGTCGACCCATCACTAGAAAAGGATAGGCTATTAATGAGTGAATAGAGGAACTAGAAAGAAAGGTCGTCACTAACACGACCATTGGGGGCACCTCACGACCACAACCGCTCAAGAGGCATTAATGAGGCCCTATTTATCGTTAATAGAACAATCTTGACAAGAGTCAAGAGCAAATAACTTATGATAAAGGTCTTTGAGCCAAAAACCTCTATTAATCCAAGGATCTTTCCAAAACATAGTGTTAGAGCCCTTGGAGATTTTAAGAATAAAAGAGCCCTCAAAACGAAGAATCTATACTCTTAATATTGGAACTGACTTTGAGAATCTCGCACCATGTTCCATGTCGATATCTGGATGCAGGGGTCGAAACCACCATCAGTGCCATAAAATTCCTTAATAACTCTCCTCCATAAAGCATCCTTTTCACTAAAAACTATCATTTCCATTTACCTAGCAACCCGAGGTTCTTAGCATGAATATTGCCAATGCCTAGACCACCCATTTTATTATTATTAAGGATCCTATTCCATCTAACCCAACTAATACTACATGATCCCTATTTGAAACCCCAAAAGAATTCGAGCACTCGAGGATTTGAGGAGATTAATAATCTTGAGCAGAGCTTTTGAAAATGGAATGATAATATTTAGGGATGCTATCGAGGAAGGATTTAATAAGAGTGAGGCAACCTCCGATAGATAGGGACTTCGACTTCCAAGCAAACAACTTCTTTCTAACTCAATTCACAACCTCACCCCAACCATCACAAAGAAAACATTTTTCTACCAACAGGATGCCTGAGATACATAAAAGGAATAAACCTCTTTCTAATTGTTTTTACACTTGAATTGCTATTTTATTTAGTGTGGACGGGCGACATGGGTTTTAGTGAGGACATGGGCGATATGAGTTTTGGCGAGGACACCCATGTCCACGCCAAAACCCGCTAAACGACAAAAAAACTCATTTTTAGACATTGACGAGCAAGAAAATGGAGCAAATTTTCAACTAAAACTTTTAGCAAGGACATGTCCTCGTCAAAAGTATACCTGATTGCATTTTCCCACAATTTTTTTTATTTTTTATGTTGGTTGATTGTTTCTCTCAATTTCCCATTAACCCTTTGGCGAGGACATGTCATCGTTAAAGGGTTTAGTTGAAAATTTCAGGTTATGTTTTGGCGAATTGGTATGTTTCAGCGGATATTTACGTATATGGACATATTTTAGCGACTTGATATGAATAAGTGGTTTAGCAAACTAGTATGTTATTTTTGAGTCCTTACAAGTTCTGTTTTAGGGTCATTACAAGTAGATGTTGTTAATACAAATTAGCCGTAAAAAGGTTTATTTATATTTTACGATCTTCTAAATGTTTTGTCGATAACAAACGTAAAATCATTTTAACGAAACAAATAAAATACGTAAATGGTTTGAGCCAATAGTTTTCTAACACACTTACGTTTTCACATAAAACACTAAAACAAGTATAAGTGATTTTATGATTTAGTAATACATATGTACAACAACTAGTGTTTACATATTGGGCAAACATATACATAACTAGTATGTATTATAATGGGTAATATAAATGGGTAGAAAATTATGTATTTGACCCATTGACCAAATACATTGAATGTAGCTGGGTACAACCCAAAGTCCATGACCCATACCCATGAAGCTTGACCCATAACCCATTGCATGACATCATGCATAAGTCATATATGGATAAATGGCCAATAGTTTTAATCCATGAACCATGGACAAGATGCATTGCATCTTGTAGATACATTGTATCTACTTGGATACCCATGACCCATAACCCATGACCCATGACCCAAAACCCATGGGCAAAAGGGAGCGTCCCACGGATCCCCAATAATACACTGGACGGATCCGTGGAATAGTAGTTGTTTTTTTTTCTATAAATAGTGAGCCATTTCTTCCTTTTGGGTTGCCACTCCCACACATACTTTCCCCAAGTATTGTAATCCTCTAACCACAGATCCTAAGGATCTTTCTATGTAGTTTGTCTTTTGTTTTTGTGTGATTCTCTAGGTTCCTCTTAAAGGCGAGATCACCACTTCTTGAAGTCGAGCAAGCTCAAGTCCTTGAGTTGCCATGCTTCGTCATCATCAAGACTACTAAGGTTCTCTCGTTGATACTTATTTCTTCCTCCTTAGAAGTGTTGTGTCCAAGGCATTATTGAAAGATGCTGAAAGAGTCAAGACGAAAGCATTAGTGAAAGGTGCTTAACGTCCATGTCAAAATCATTAGTGAAGAATGCTAAAGGAGTCAAGACGAAGACATTAGTGATAGGTGCCAAGCGTTCGTGTCAAGGGCATTAGTGAAAGATGCCTAGAAGTCAAGTCAAGTGGCATGAGTGAAGGATGCCATGTTTGTATACTCGATGAGGTGCATCGATATACAAATAGAGATAGGTTGTTTCCAAGGATATTGATATCCTTGATGATGTTGTAATAAGGAGTTGGTCTCCATTGGGGTTAGGTGTTGTATAGTGTTGGGTAGTAGTTCCTCCATTGTAATGGAACTCGGTACTTAGCCTAGTACCGGATAAAAGGTAGGCGACGTTGTGGTAGGTGTGGTTCTCCTTTGTGAAAGAACCCGGTGGTTAGCCTAGTACCGGAAAAAGAGTAGGCGACGTTGTGAAGGCTTCTCCGCCATAAGGAGTTGGTGTCGTGTGGTGATTACGAACTCTCGAGTAGGTGACTTGGGGAGTGGAGTAGGGCAAGGAAGGTGTCCTTGTAGCCGAACCACTATAAATACTCGTGTCGTGGTTATGTGCTTCTTACTCTTTATCTTTCATTACACATTTATTATATCAATCTATCAATGTCCAACATACACATCCAAATGGATTGACATAAGTCGATCTAAATATTTTAAAACGAAGTCTTAATTGGTAAAACTATTCAACCCCCCTTCTAGTTTTCCATAATTGGCATCAGAGCTTCGTTACCAAGTTTCTTAGAGTATGTTGCACTTTAAAAACTTGATACGATCAGTGTATGTTTGAAAACTACAAAGAAGGATTTTTTTTAAGTCATGTTTTAAAAATCATCATAGTGTTTAATGTTAGAAAATGATAGAATGTTCTAATATTTTCCTTGTTAAGGATTCTTCATACTTGGATTTGGGCATACGAAGAAGATCATGAAGAAATTCTCTAAATATTTCTTTTCTTAAAAAGAATATTTAGCAAAGGTATGATCTTAATAAAATTCAAGCTTTCTTTTATTTTATTAAAGTATTAATAGTATGCTTACACTTTTTTAGTAATTACTATAGTGGTTATCTATATTAAAATCATCATCAAGAATGGTATTCTTCGTTGATTTGTATAGACTACACTACAAAAATGTAATAATGATATCTCGGTTATTCGAGAGCCTTGATCATTATTCCTCACAAAAGGACTATTGACATTTCATCTATGTCAATGAGTATCCATGTGAAATTTCTTATATTATGATAAAATGGGATTTTGTCATAATCTTTGAAAAACCTCCCAAAGAATTATGACTTATTCATAAAAAGGGAACCTCGTCAAATAGGATTAGTATTAAACCGTCAAAACCACAAACCACAAGTTATAGAGCTTAAACATCAAACTATAGGCATTTTAGAACTCCCAAACCAAAGTTATCAACGAATGCTTAAGCTGAACTTTTGTTGTCATGCCGGATCCCTGAGTTTGAACTAGCCGGATCCCTAATGAGAGGGATCTGTGGGACCCGTGCAACAGAAGACAACATAAGTTAGAAATGATCACTTTGGAAGTTGATAAGGTTTTAAAATGTACCTTTTTGAGGGGTCGTTTAAGCCCTTATTTGATCACTTTTGTATCCGTTATTACTTAATATCGTTCCTTTTCACTTTTTAGGTCTCTTGAAGGCAAATTGTCGTAATGGCACTTATTTGGACGAAAAGGCGGATATCTGAAGAAAATGGCCAAAGTCAAGAATCGAGACACTCAAGTGCTAAAATACAAGGTGGCGTCATCGCTAATCTATGACGCCGTCGGAGCATTTTGTGACGACACGGAGCATTTTGTGACCACGAAGCCAAATTTCTTATTTTCAAGTGACGGTGTCGGGCTTTAAAAGAGTAGGCCGTTGCAACTCGCACGGCCTAGATTTGATCCAGACGCGTCGAGAAGTCAAGAGGACGACGTCACAAGCACAAGGTGGCCCGTCGCAAGAATAACGTGGCCAAGACGAAACCCTAATGACGGCGACCACGGCGTCACAAATCATAAGGTGGCGCCGTCGCATATGTAATCTTATATAGAATCTGAATTTTCGATTTGTGTGTAGTCTTTTGGAGTAAAAACCTAAACCGAACCAAGGCTATCTTCTACAGTATTTAAGGTTCCAAACCCTATCTTACATCAAGATAAGTGTTTTACTTCATTAATTCAATTATGTCTTCAATTATTTGTGTGTATGCTTGCATGTTCTCCATGTCCGGCTAATTTACTTGTGTGTTTGCTTAGGGAATATGAAACTTAATTATTAAATATTGATTGGTTGTCTCTTATCTTAATTGATTAATGATCTAGTAATGCGATAGGTCATTCGTTGTGTAATTAATGCTTGATTAATCTTTGTGAACCTTAGGCTATAGCACTTAGAGCGGTTGTAGGCTAAACCATCCAAAGAAGGCCTTAGAGTTAGAGTTTATAATCCCTAGAGGGTTTTGTAGACGAGACCCTTTGGTAAGTTCAAAGAGTTAGGGATAAACACATACCCTACGACTTTAGACACATAACGCGATTAAGAATAAAGACGTGACAATTCAACCATCAATAGGAGATAATTAAGGAGTAATAAAACCTAAGTAAACACATCTTTAAACTATCATACGAGCACACAATAATTAGACATAGACTACATACAGCTTAGATTAGATAATTAGATTAGTAGAGTAATTGGTAGAAGTACCAACCCCAAATCAAACCCGAGATTAGTACCTTTCCATTTCTAAAAACATAAAAGATAAAAATAATCTTCCTCAACCCCAACCTTAGCATAGTAACTTCTCACTAGCATTCCTATTCCCTAGAGACCGATATCAATACCCGTGGCTTACCCTAATACTACACTACAACGATTAGGTTCATTGCCTTAGGGTGTTATAAAACTTGCTCGAAGAAAAGGAAGTTCCTTTGACCCCGAACGACGCGTGTAGCATTATCAAGTTTTTGGCGCCGGGAATAGAATAGCTAGTTAGTAGTCCACCTCGTTTAGGTTTCTTTACTTGATTCCTATCAAGTAAGATTTTTCTCATTTTATCTTCCTCGTAGTCTATCCCCTTCTTCGTGACCTTTGTTCGTAACCCCATCACTTTTCATCATGGAAGGTGATAACCAACCACCATTCATCAACCTACCACCAAATGACCCGCCAAGAGCCCTACTCTTGGTGAATACTCAAGACCAAGCCACCTAGGCTATAGGAACACCATTGAGCTTCCCGATCAAGCCCAAACTACGGCCTGCGATCCGACACCATCCGGTTGGTGCAAAGCGGATGTGCATTCCATGGACTTCATTCGAAGATCCTAATCGACATCTAAGGGATTTCCTTAAAATTGTCGACTCCATCGACCTTGATGCTACTACTCGGGAGACCACGCTTGCGTCTCTTCCAATTCTCTCTACGGGACCAAGCTAGTAATTGGCTTGAGCGACTTCCCGGGATCCATCTCAAGTTGGATGATCTCACCTCTCGCTTCCTTGCTCAATTTTTCCCACCGGAAGAACCACTAAACTTAGGCGAGATATCTTAACGTTTCAACAACTTCAAGGTGAGTCTCTACAAAGCATGGACTCGATTCAAGGACCTACTCAGTAAACTCCCCAATCATGGCATTGATCTTTGGCTTCAAATCCAAATCTTTTATGACCATATCGATTTCATCACTCGACGATCCATTGATCAAGCCACGGTGGAAGGCTCGGCGACTTTAATGCGAGAAATCTTGGGATATTATAGAAGAGCTTGCGATCAAAGCTACAAAGGCGGAATGAATTTCACGAAACCATCGTTAACGTGGTTAATGCCATATCAACTCCTCTTGAAACCTCCGACATCACCGAGGAGAAAATGAGTGCTATTGAGAGAGGGATTGATTATCTTATGGAAAGGCATAAAAGAGCTTCCGTACAAATCCTCGAGAAGCGATCAATTCCGCCAATTCCACCAACCACCTAACACCTTTTGAATCCCAAGTCGTGAACAAAACCCCAATTCGAAGGCGCTCACTCTACTTCCCAATACCACTCTCACCAAGCTTTAAGAAACAAATGAGGAGTACATGGCAGCTCATACGGAGAGATTAGCCAAATTTGAAGAGGAGGTTTATAGGCGAGAGAGGAAATGCAAGCAAAATGAGCGGAAATGATGAACTGGTAAAGAATATACCAAAACAAAAGTTCCGAAAAGGTACTAATAAGAAGCAACAATTGTCCTCCCACTTTGTTTGTTAACGCCATTTCCATCATGCCTAAGGATGGAAAGGTTGAGGTGAGGAAAGCGAGGAAAGTAAGAGGAGGAACACGAACCTAATGATGAGCCCGAGACCATTGAGTACTACCTTAAGCACGAAATTAACGAAAAGACCATTGCAAACCAAGTAAACAACTTTAGGTACAATGAGGTTCTTAGGGAAGCCCTTGAAGGAAAAATAATGTAAGAAGAGTATGGCCGCCTATGGGACCTCTGTATGAGTTAGTTCTAAAAACCATTAACGAAAAAACGAGACACCACGAGGAACTTTGTGATACCATGTAGCATAGATGATATTGATAATATAAATGCCTTAGGCGATCGGGGACCCGATGTGAACATAATGCCATTATCAATTTATAATAGGTTGACTAAGGAGAAGCTAGCCAAGACCGATCTTAGACTTTCCTTAGCTAATCACACCTATGTCTACCCCATAGGAATCATGGTGGATATTCTAATAGGGTGGCTAATATCGTTTATCCGGTGGATTCGTGATCATAGATGTTGAGGAAGATAGAAACATGCCACTAATTCTTGGGACACCATTTACGCCACCGCCAAGGCAACCATCAAATGCGGGGAGGGCATCATGATACTTAAAAGCGGAAAAGTGCGCGAGAATACCCATCGTTCCAAGATATCCTCTTAAGATCATGGAGATGATTACGGTGAAAACCACAAGCCCCTAGCAATATAGTGAGAAGAAATGAATGATTGGGAAAAAGGGCTTAGGGATTTTATGGTTCAAGGATTGTATGCAACATTGTGGAAGCCCGATAAGAAGTCAGGAAATAATCCCACCTCGATACCTAAGGCACAAAGGAACCCTAAGGAATTTCTAAAGGGAGAAAAGTACTTTTGTACAAATCACGGATAAGGGCATTACAAGGTAGAAACAAACCAAGATGGTTTGGGCCTTTTACAGTGAAGGAAACCAATCTGAAGGATAAAACCGTCACCATAATAGACGACGTTGGCAAGGAATCCACGGTAAGCATACAACGTCTACACCCTTTCGACAAAGGGAAAGCGAAGGAAGGACATGACGGTAATGAAGTCACGTAGGAGCATGACTACGAGTCTAGCTACAAGACTCTCAAATAAAGAAAAGCGCTTCGTGGGAGGCAACCCATGCTTAATTGTTTGCTTGTTAGTGTCATATATCTTTTACTAGCTTCATAGCCCGCCCGAATGGTAGCTAGCTCAAATAATTTACTTGATAATAATAGAATATAATGTAAATAATTCTAAAGAATAACCATATGATTACTCAAATGTCAATATGTTAGATGAAAGGTTGTAGCAATACAATAGAGTAAACCATGTACATTCAAAGCTTGTAAAAAACTATTTTGTAAAGTATTGTGGCAGTGCAGTTTATTAGGCCAAATGTTAAACCATATTTCTCTTCATCTAGATCAATATAATGTCAACTGAAGAGCCTCGGATAATGCTTGATCTCTAGCTCCATACTCTTTACTTTCTCATAATTTGCATTGGTATGTAGTCTCACTATTGTTAGCAATCTTAGTTGAGTTTTGTTGCTTAAAAGGGAAAAAAAGAACATGTCTAATTGAAAATTCATTTTTTAAGAAACATTAATGTTTTAGCCAACAACAAAAATATTCATTTTTTAGAAATAGCAATATCAAGTTGTTTTTTGTAAAAAATAGAAGTAACATTCAAAATTTTCAAAGAAAAAAATCCAAAGAGATGGGAAATTGCAATACACCTTTCTGTAGTAAAAGAAACAAAGTTTTGCATAAAAAGACCCAAATAACCAAATTATATCTACAAAGGGTTGTGGTACATTGTATTTCTATATGCAGGTATATGGCTTTTGAAGAAGGCTCGTATGTGTTCTTTTTTAATAGATCCCCACGAGCCTTGATGGCTTTACTCATGACCCTACAGAAATTCAACCCGTGATATGTTTTCAGGTCCTAACATTTACTAATAAGATAGTAAAACATCTAAAAAAAATAAAGCCACAGGAAAGGTTAATAGTGGCTTAGGACTAAGAATTATATAATGGCAAAGTATAATAGTGGCTTTATTAATGGCGTTGGCAAATACTATATCAATGCTTGCGATTTCGTAACCACAAATTAAACAAAACATTGACAATGTTTGTTGTCAAGTTTAATGCATTAAATAATCAGACCAGGGCCGTTTAGAGCATATCATCTCATGAAGTTAACCAACCGAATTTAGGCAAATACTCATTGCATTTGCAGCCAATATGCTTCTATTAACGCATATTGTCAGTTGTTAGAAGGTTGCAAATTTATTTCATGTAAAGTAACAAATACGTTATATGAGGCTCGATAAGCGATTCAAAGTATATTGAAGTAAACAAAGAATTAAGATTACAAAATATAGTCATCAAACATGTTGAAAATGGCTTTTCAGTAGGAAAGGGACTGAAAAGTCCAACTTTAATGCAAAAACTCTAACCAACTGCAACAAACAAAAGGTGAGTAGGCTCTTTGTCTACGAACACAATATATTAGTTGTAGGACTACAAAGAAAAAACATATAAATAGGTTGTCATACCAGTTACCATGAGGCCATCAACAGTTTCTGCCGACAGGGTGCAACTTATCTAGCTGTACAGAGATACTCCACCTGTAAAAAGGATTGGTATTGAACTGAATTATATTATACTATATACTAAACATGGAAAATCCGTTCCGTTCAAAATTTGTTATTACCGACAAAAGATGACACTGGGAAAACCAAAAAAAAATTAACAAAGAGAGTTGGTCACCTCTATGACTGTAAAATGACTGGTTTTAGTTGGATATACAAAGATGAATGGTTAATAACAGTCAAGATATAGTCACATTATGGATTAACGTATTTTTACCTTATATGATCCGCACACCTCAAATTCATTTCAGCATTCAATATGTGTTGTATATGTTCTGTTGATAGGACCTATGAACATCTGGAGGTAAAATATAAAATGAGAAATTAAAAAACCTTATTATTGTTATTTTAAAAGTCAATATCGAATAGGGAAGAAGATATTCATATTATTTATGTGTTGAAAGATTCTACCTTTTAAGACGAATCTGGCAACTTTGTATATTGATCCATCCCTTATTATGTTGATGTGTGTGCTCGCAATATATAAAATCACCTCATTAGAGCCAAATCAAGTAATGCCCCGATATATAACATTAAGCTAACCGCTATCATGTATCATATCTCATACAACAACAACCATAAAATTTTAAAGTTATGAACACTACTTACTCGTGGACATAGGCGTCTTTTAAAATGAGAGCGGATCATAAAACGAGAATAAAAAGCGTAAGTTACTTAATATTATGAGGCGATCGATCATTCTCCAAACATCTATTGGTTGTCACAGTTTGTAGGATGGACTCATCAAGGTCTACAACATATACAAAACAATGAGAATTAAGATAGGTGGAGCCACATTTCAAATAAATATTACAAAGACAACCATTTATTTACACGTACGCATATCACCACGAATGTCTACAGCAACGCAGGCACCAACAAAAACCCCGAGCGACGAATCCCTGATAACAGGTTCATTAAAACGTAATTTCTTAGGACCAAAGGGATGACAAAATGTTTTATCCATTCATAATCTCTATTTTACTTTGTTCAAATATATTTATTCCTCTGCGACTTATAAGTGCTTATTTATACTTTTTCAAATAAGTGCGTATTTCACTGCGCAAATTATGTTTTATAAGTGCTTATTTCAATGGTTTAAATTTCACTTTCTTAAAAACATAATTAACTAAAAACCTTTTTTAAATAATTTTGACTAAAAATTTTCAGCAACTAATTATTGTTCGACTCTTCCCACATCATTAATAAAATAAGTACATTGAAACATCATTCCCAGAAGCACTTATTTTTTAACATGCATAAGAATAAGAAATCCCAAACACCCCTTATTAATTAAACCCATTCATACTAACTAAACCTAGGGGTGGCAATTTCTGACCCGACACGAAACCTGACCTGAAACCGACACGAAAATTAACGGTGTTCGGGTTGTGCTAAATAGATTCGGGTCGGGTTTGGGTCAACCTATCTAACCCGCTTATTAAACAGTCGTCGTTCGGGTTGAATAAAATAAGCGGTCGACCCGCCAACCCGTTTAAGATTTTTTTTCATAAACTCAAAATTATTTATATTTAATTATGCGGGTTAAATGTGTTAGACGGGTCGACCTGGCAACCTGTTTAACATGTTTAACTCATCTAATGTACCAACTCTTGTATATAAAAAGAGTTAAATGGGTCAACCTGAAACTCGCTGAACCGATTCAACCCGTGTAACCTATTTAACTCGCCAACCCAAGTATATATACGGATTAAATGGGTTAGGTTCGGGTTATGTCTAAACAGGTTAGGGTTGACATAGTTGACCCGATGATTTAAATGGGTCAGGTTTGGGTTGGGATTTTCTGACCCGCCAACCTGACAACCCGAACCCGCCAACCCGAACCCGACCCGAATTGCCACCCCTAACTAAACCCTTCATACGAAGAAACATAAAAAAAACATAAAATCTTTAGAAACAAAAGTAAAAAAAAAAAAAGATTAGAAGTTTAGTTGTTTACTTTGAGATGACGATCAAAGATTTGAACTTTAGATCCTTCAAGATTACCTTTAGCATCTATGGAAAATTATTTTCTCGTATTACGGGGGTCGTGTCTACTGAAATTGATGTAGTGCGGAAAATGCAATCATGAGAGATAGGTTCAAATGGGCTCTTGAGATATAACATGTTGACAATATTAACAGCATCAGTCTTGCGCATACTATTTGTTTATAATAACATTGTAAGATATAGAGAGTGATCGTGATTACCTTTCGCGAGCGTGAAACATCAGCCACTAAGAAATCAGTGAAGCAGATATTAGGTGCACGAAGTGACGGTACAACCAACGGCAGACATTTGCAACCAAGCATTTTGCTGAAAATTTCGCCGAGATTATATACCGATAAATCACATTGCCCGACCACACTCCTTGATTCTCAGAATTAGTGTAAAATTCCATTAAAATTAAGAAACCTACATAACTTTAAAGTCATAAAACTCAATTTTGTTTTTTTTAAATACCTTTGGAAGAGGCTCCAAGTATGCTTCAGGAACTTCTATATGAGATTAATAAACACTAATCATAGCGATTGCAACTTTTAGAATCTGATTAGTAGCTTCACGCGTACGGAGCTTATGAACCGGTGTATATAACCAGTAGCAATTTATATTGTTCTTGAAGGCTAATCTGTAATGCATTAGCAAATCAACCCGACTAATATCGGTTACTCAAAGTATTCAATACTTAATAATTCTTTTTATGCATAAACATATCAGTTACACAATAAAAAGTTTTTAACGTTTTTCCCTAATGCTGTTCAAAATGTGCACTTATACTACCACTTTTGCAATAATTCAAAAGTTATCCACCTATCAAAAATAAATTTAACATAACTGCAAAATAAGAAAATCCAAACTCAATATTTAACACCAAGTTAGAAATAAAATAAAACCATTAACCTGATCAAACGCCATCAGAACAACATCACATAAGTAATGGAATTACCCTCGGTAACTGAAAGTGCAGGCCTACTATTTTCACGCAAAGTGCTGGAAGCAACAACTGGTTGTGTGGGAGTACCTAAAACGAAAACGGTAATCCAAGTATTAGTACATTCCTAGTTGAAGATTTCATAAGCATGAGCCAAAATAAGTAAATGAATCACCTCAGGTGACTGGAAATACACGACTACCGATTTTATGCAACAGTGGGAGTACTTCACATTTTTCCAAGGCGATTCGAATTAGAGAATGAATAAATGGTCTGATAGAAGTTGAATAATTCTTAAGAATAGAGATGTAAATATATATTCATGCTACACATGTTCAACGATGATTAAAAGTGTACGATTGCTTACTTGCGACGACTGTGCACGACCATTATGGACACAGGACGCTCAAAACTACAGGTATATTTTGCAAGTTTGATTCCACGCTAGATATAATATACATTTTGCAACGTGACAGTAACACCTAAAGAAATGAAAAAAGGGTAAAACCGTTAGACATAAGCATGCCATCCGTTAGACATTTTGCAAGTCTGCCAAAATGTTATTTTATTAGGCTCAGATTTTTAAACCAAATAGGGCCAAAAAGATCTAGAGTCCGCCATGGCTGCAAAGAAACACGGTTGCATAATCATGCCATCCGGTTCTTGCCCCGCCAAATTACGGATCCAATCTTTGACGACCCACTTCATTTGTCTCAGAAAATAGCCACTAATCATCATAGTCCTACGTGAAGCAACCAAAGGCATACATGACAGAAATCGGGTAACGACAAATATAAAACGATAGCGTTCTGAAACAGTACACAATCATTATTTAAGTGCAAGCTACGAAGACCCAAACCTTTCAGCTGCTTATTCCCACAAACTAAACTCCATATAAAAAAATCAGAAGTCATCACACATTCATAGATGACAGCAAACACCCCCATGAAGCTTATCTCCACTAAACTAAAATGACTTTAAAAAAACTTAGTAGTTGGACATGGATAGATTCAGTGCAAAAATAAGACACATACACATCATTTTCATTGAAAAACCCATTGACAATAGCGTCTCTTATGCAAAAAAAAAAAAAAAAAAAGGAAATTCAATGAGACATTTTCACAAAACTTGCTGCGCATTCAAAACTAAAACACATTGTCCGACATTCATGGTAAGTGATACTCGCTCGATTAAATCATCCATTCGTTAAAAGATAAAATAACAATTGAAAATCGAATTTGACATTAAACATATAGCTGGAGATTGAAATTGTTCATAAAAACCCTAATATTGCACCAACCATACAAAACATACCTGGTCAAAGTTTATGAAGATCCGATGTTATAATTTTATACCAAGTCAACAGACGGCGGTGGGAAAAACCATCAAAATCGAAATAAATAATCATCACCCAATAATAAGGGAATAAAATCAGAAAATCCCTTACAACAAAGATTGGTCGATAAATCAAAATCAGTTTACATATGAAAAAGTAAAAAAAGACAACTAGTTAATTTGTTAAGAATCAAACGTACCTGGTGGGAATAATCGATAGGTTTTGATTGTGTGTGATGTATTGAGAGGAAAGTGATGATTTTTAAGTTGTCGTGTTTCAAATTTTGAATGAAAAAAAGAGTATCAAATTGAAACCGAGTGGAAAATGTCAAATTTGATTTTTGGAATATGGGTTTTTTAAGGAAATGTGTTATGTGATTTGAGGATTTTACGGGAGAATTTAAATGAGTAGGGATTCTGTTTTGATATAATGAAAGATGGTACCTGATTAGCTTGAATATCAGCTTGCGAATGCAATCACATATCACAAGTGCTGCCTTGCTCCAGCGGTTGATGCCTTTGTTTGTGGGTTGACAGACCAGTGTTCGATCTTGGTTAGTGACAATTTTTTACAAATTTCACCTGGAATAGTGCCATGTCACCATTTCCACTTCATCATATGATGCTCCATGTCATCATTAATGTGCTTAGTAAGCATTAGTGACGTGTCATATGTAGTCCTATATATATGTATAGATTGATCGTTTATTCTCATGTTTAAATTTGTAAAAATGATTTATTTTGTTTTTAACCTCGTCTTAATTGCATATAAAGGTATTTTACATAAAGGATAAGTTTAGGGAGGATTACACACGCTTTCAAAGAAACGTAAACATGAGAATAGCAATTCATTAAAAGATATATATGTGTGTTTGTTCGAGTCAAATGCTTGTATCGAGTCATAATGGATATTTTGTAAAAAATTTCCGATTCTAAAGATGTAAATTTTCCGAATTTTTCCGTAAAATCGCACCGCTTTTGTCGGGATAACCGACAGTCAGATCGAAACTGACGGCGTCGTGAAGGAGTAAAACAACATATTACTTTTTCTCGTTTTCGAGCTACTTATAAATTTTGAAATTTTCCGGTCTTAATTTTCCGTAAATTGTAAAACATCCATTCCACGAGCATTATATCCTAGTTTAGTAGAGTCTTATATATATTATTAGGGCAAATGGCACAAAAAGGCATCAAAGTTAGGGTCTATTTTCAATTAAGGTATTCTACTTTTTTTCTTGCATAAAAAGGTACTCAACAAAAAAATTTGGCGGATTTGGGTTTTTTACTAACGCTCGTTAACTCACTTCGTTAGTATATTACATTTTTAGTCGTCGAATTTGTATAATAATTTCATGCAACATCCAAAGTTCCCACATATCTACCCACCACCAGAAAACATATCAAAACTCCTACATCTTCCACCTTTCACAAAATTCCCAGCTCAAAACCACATTTTCAAAACTGATAACATGAATTCAGACAAGAAAACATATCTTGAAACCAAACTACCCAATTCAAAGAGTCAAGATTCAAGATTCACAGAGAGTTCATCCACTTTCAACCCAATTCGAAAATTAGGGTTCTTCCAAATCAAAGGGGTTTTTGAAATTGAGTTGGGGGTTTCGTTAGTTGATGTATAAGGAAGCTATCTCAAGAGTTTAATTGTTCCATTTTGTCCCAAGTTTCTCCAATTTGAGCGTTTAGGTTCGGTGTTCATGTACTTGACCCACCCTTGTGTTCATTGTAAAAACACAACCTTGTTTTTTTTTTTTTTTTTTTTTTTTTTGAAAAATGATGATATGGGTTTTGTTTGATTTGTGTTTTGGAGATGGGTTTTTTTTTTTTTTTGATTTTCATTAAGTATTTGATGGTTGTATTGGGTTGACTCTAAGGCTTAGTTGTTGGTTGTTGTTGATATACTGAAAAGTCTTAGATATGTTGGCTTATATCTTGTTGAGATGTGCGACTAATGGAATTTCATACTTTTGCAGCTACGATGACTAAAATCATCAAGGAGATGCTTCCTCCAGATGTACGTGTTGCTAGAGATTTTGATCGAGTGTTGTGCAGGTGAGATTTTTATCCTACTTATAACTCTTACGTACATTGCAGTTGCTTTCTTTTTGAGTACTTTATTTGATGGTTGAATTTGGGTTTTAGACTTATAATAATATTTAAATGGAATTTGCGGTTTTCGCCAAGTACGTGATTTAGTTTGGTGAAGATGTTAACTTATCCCTTTTGCAAGTTTAACCTTTATAAATACTGAGGTAAATTCATGAATATCTTTGCTGTACGTTGTTGGTCCTTGTGCTTCATCCATTCTAAAATGCCCGTTTCATGGAATGCTAAGGCACTCAATTCAGTCACACATTATGTTTGATTTTTATTTTCAGCGCTGCATCGTTGTAAAACCATAAGATATCTTGTATATGCCTGTCTTTGCTTTACGGTTCATATACCATCAACTGTACTTCTCTTACGAGGGCCTTTTCTCTATCTTGCGTAGTTTATTAATCTTATTTCATCGTAATCAAATGAAGTCTCGGTAGAGAAGATAAAAGAACAATTGCACCGAGCATGTTCTCAAGGCATTAGAGGTTTGTTAATTACTTGCATAATCATTATAATCATATTTATCGTCGTATCAAGTCAAAGTAATGATCCGCTCTTTCTTCGTGTTCTTGGTTTTGGGAGACCATATTATGATTTTAACTTGTGGGGAGTTGTTTGAAAATGGGGCTTCTATGATGCTAACTTGAAAATGGGGAGTTGTTTGAAAATGCACAAACGGAGCCGAGATGATCAAGAAGAAGCATTAGTTCATCACACTGTTTGAATCTTAGTGTAATTTGTATCATCAATTTATGTCTATATGCTTTGGTCGATTAGTAAGGGTTAGTTAAGTCAAAGTCAAAGCGCTTCTTATTTTTAGGCATGTTGCAAATGAATGATTTGTTGATTGGAAATGAAATAAGGTTGCTTACATTATTTTGATGATTTCAAATACCTTAGAAACGTTAATTGTTTTTTTTTGTTTTTTTAGTTTGTTGCGGTGTTATGAATGACAAGGTCAAGGAACTGAGGGAGATTAATAGTGTTCTCGAATAAAGTTTTAGCAATATTCTTGTTTTTCTTGAATGTCAAGATATTTCAAGCAGGAATGTTCTGAAAGTGGATGTTGAATGAAATGATTATACAAATTCGAGGACTAAAAATGTAATATACTAACGAAGTGAGTTAACGAGCGTTAGTAAAAATCCCAAATCCGCCAAATTTTTTTGTTGAGTACCTTTTTATGCAAGAAAAAAAGTAGAATACCTTAATTGGAAATGGACCCTAACTTTGATGCCTTTTTGTGCCATTTGCCCATATTATTACCGCCGATTTTACGCGAAGGTTTTGTTTGTTTTCTTCAAATGTGCAGGTTTTATTTATCAAGAAGAAGAAACAAAAGATTGGAAGGAGCTTTTCACGCATACATTTTTCTTGGAAAGGATTTAACCACTACTTCACACACGGATCCTACCGAGCTAATCGGGAGTACTAGTTTCTTTCGCTTTTAATTACCTTCCATTATCATAACTTTGATACTTTCGGGAACATTGAGGACAATGTTCGCTTTAAGTGTAGGAGGAAAACAAAGCGGAACTTTGAAACTATGCTTATCCTTGATTATTTGCCTTGTCCAATTGTATTTGTGTAATAAACCATGAGAAAATGTCGGTTAGGGTAATTTTGGCACCAAATTTAAAATTTTCATGACATATAGGAGTGGGCCATTAGTCTTAACAAAAGCGCCTCACGGATAGGAAGTTGCATGACTAGCACAAAAACCCTTTACCACCTAAATTCCACCCAAATGTGAGGATCGCCTTAGATTAGTAGGAATTAAAGCATTCATCTTTAATGCTTAGAGTGTGAACCGTAGTATAATAGATTCTAGAACTTGTTTTGTGATGCATCCCGAGATCGCTAGTAAGACTACACTTGTGTAGTTAGGAATAACTAAATGATAAGAGGCATTAGGATAACCCTTGTTTGATACCCTTAATAAAATTACTTCTTCCACATCGGTTGAGTAATTCCCCACACCTTTGCGTTGTACTCATCTTTAGTACACGATACCCTAGTTAACCCTCGAGCCTATCCTTTTCACGGTTCTCGTGATATTTTGGTTTTTCCGGAATATCAATGAAGAGCATTGTTTACACCCCACCCCCAAATATACACCCAAATCGCCTTAGCCTACCTTGTATGCACTCACTTTTATTGCATTATTGTTATCACCCTAAACCCTTAGTTCAATTATCTAGTTGCTTGCATAAGTTTCTAAGTCAAGTCATATCTTTTGTACACAGTTTTGGGACGATTGGGACTCATGGGAAAAAGTTAAAGTTTATGAAATGACTGGAAGGGAACGTTAAATTCCCTTATTTACGTAATAGCGTACCCCAAGTGTTTTGATCTTTTCAATTCGGGTCAAATTAGTGTTAGAGTAATAAAAACTCAAGTGTAGGGATGTGCCTATAAATCCCTATCATTTTGATGTTACCGCAGAGGATGGTAGAGTAAAAGTGTATGAAAAAAAAAAAAAAAGAAAAGAGAAAAGAAAAAAAAAAATAGAGTGTTCAAAAAAAAAAAAAAAAAAAAAACATACGGCTACCATCCTACATCTATCCTTTAAATTTATGTTTGTTTGTTTCAGTTATCTAGAGTTTAGAGTGTCGAGTCTTGGCTTAGCAACGCCATTCTTCGTATGCTTGTAACATAGAGATTTTTGACTTGCCACCACTAAATAGCCTATCCCACCAAACCCTTTATTTCCTACCGAAGCCCAACATTACAACCCTTTAAAGACCTCTTTGATAGTCTTTCAGGTGCTACGCCAAAGCGATGGAGGTTTGATCTATTATCAAGCCTATGGTAATCTATGTACTAGGACCGTTAATGAGTGTTTATCTTCCATTTCCAACTTGTTATATTTCATATACACCGAGAGAGATGCGAGTATCCAAACACCCCATGTGAGGTGCTAGTATGTAATTCCGTGCTTGTTATGACTTTTATGGGCTTATATGTGTTGTGGACTGTTTTAAACCAATGCTTCATGACCCCTAACTTATAAATTAATTGGCTAAAGCACATTTGCTTGAGGACAAGCAAATACCAAGTGTAGGGATATTTGATAAGGTTTTAAAATGTACCTTTTGAGGGTCGTTAAGCCCTTATTTGATCACTTTTGTATCCGTTATTACTTAATATCGTTCCTTTTCACTTTTAGGTCTCTTGAAGGCAAATTGTCGTAATGGCACTTATTTGGACGAAAAGGCGCGGATATACTGAAGAAAATGGCCAAAGTCAAGAATCGAGACACTCAAGTCATTGAATACTGGTGGCGGGCGTCACATAGCTAATCGCGACGTCGAGCATTTTATGACGAAAGAAGCCAAACTTTATTTTCAAGTGACGGTGTCGCTTTAAAAGAGTAGGCCGTCAACTCGACGGCCTAGATTTGATCCGACGCCGCCGGTCAAGAGGACGACGCCACAAGCACACGGTGACGCCGCCTCAAGACTAACGCGCCAAGACGAAACCCCAATGACGGCGACCGACGGCGTCACAAATCATAAGGTGACGCCGTCGATTTGGTTAAAAATCAATAATAGAAGTTTGTAGTATGTGGGTAACTCAAACGTATTAGGTTTGAGCACCGAGATCGTTCCGAACGAGGGTTGAATGGAATTTCCAATTCACGTCTCAATAATCGGGATTTGAATAAGATAAGGGGGTAAAATGATATTATCTAAACTACGGGATAAGGAAAGCATATAGGAATAAAGTCTAAGGGAAAAACCTAAGAACATAAGCTAACTACGCAATTCTACACTAAAACCCAAAAACGGAAATAAACGAAACGTGAATAAAAAGCAATAACGTCTAATCTAGATCCTAAAAATAACCTAAAATTACTTTTATGCTAAAAATGATATTTGAAAACTAAATATGAATTAAAACAATTTTTTAGGAATTTTCTTGATTTTATTTAATTAAAAAACTAATTATTAACTAATAAAAATGAACTAATTATCTAAAAATTATCAAAACAAAGGGGAAAATTATGAAATTACTTTTCAAAAATCTAAAATATCATAAAGGACTTTTCAAAACTATTTTTGTAATTTTCAGATTAATTTTCTATTTTCTACTAATTTAATACTATTTAAATCTAATTTAAATTATGAAAAATACCAAATAAAAGGAGAAAAATAAGGAAAAATATTTTTTATGCTTTTTATATTTATCTTAAACTGTTAAAATTGAAAACTATTTTTGGAACTTTTCTCAATTAATTGCAATAAAAGCTATTTCAAATGATTAAAACTATTTTTATTTAAGAAAATACCAAAAGTAACTAAAATTATGAAAATTCAGGAAAATATTAAAATGTTATTCTAAAGCTAAGAAAAATATAAAAACTTGGGCTTATGTGGAAGAATCTAAGGCTGTAGTGTAATTGCTATGGAAATAAGCAAATGAAATAAAGCAAATAAGCACTAAAGTGAGCCAACTGAAAACATAAGCCAAATTATACTAAAACTACTCTAAGGCAACCTATATCAGCTACTCCTATCACCTAAATAGGCATCTACCAAGATTTTAAGCAAACTGCTACTTAAGCCAAAACAAAGTTATCGGCTTTAACTTTAAGCGATGAAACCGCTTATTTAATCAACTACTGGGGAAAACAAAAGTTGAGATCTCAAGACCACCGGTAGAGAGTGTATAACCCAAATTTCAAATTTATTAGGACTAGAATTGAAGAAGATATAGAGCAAAACAAAAGCAAGCTAATCGAACAATGGGACCGATAATGCGTAAACAAGAATGTGTCTACTAGTTTAAGCTAATGTAACTACTCATCTAATAAGCTAAACCTAAAACTAAAATGTAGATTTAAAGATCACCTAGCATACTGCAATATGACCAAAATCGACCTTAGCTTCTTGAAATGAAAAGTGTACACTAGCTGCAAGTTCTGCACAATTCAGATGTTACACCATTTTGACTTTTCTGTTTTTAACAAAATTTGACTTTTATAGATTATGAATTGATTCTAAATGACTGAAAATGGAACATTAAGCTATTCCAAGACTATATTAAGCTAACTTAACAGCTTCTAATCCTAACTCTAAACTAACGTAGCCTAATTCATCCTAAACTAACTGTGATAAATTTTAGAGAGCAACTTTGACTTTTGATGTAAAACTAATACAATTTATTATCAAACTAACCTACCTGCATCTATAGTGAGCTAACACAACTAAAAGCATCACCTAAATCAACTTCTAATAGTGAAATCTGACTTAAACCAAACACCCTTTAAAATGCTTATATTGAGACGAAACTTGGCAAACTGATGAAATGAGGTTGTTACTGACTCAAAACAAGTAGATTAACATTAAACTTAACCATTAAAACAGATTAACATCATGAATTAACCTTAACTCAGTTGACTTCTAAGTTTGACTTATTTTGACTTTTTTGAAGAAAATGAAATTAAGACCAGATTTTGAACAGTAATGAACTCACAAAAGCTATTAGAAGCTTTTGTGAGTTTAATAAAACAGTAATGAAAGACTGAACCCAACAATTAACAATAAAACAAGTGTTTAGTAAATTTAGACAATGAAAGTGAATTGAAACCAAATTATCTTTAACAAAACCGAAATTACAAACTTAGAAATGAAATTTCACTACATTCAGAAGTAAATGACAATGAAAACGAAATTGGTAATAGATTTCTAATACATGAAAACTGGACAAGCTAAAATGTGACTGAAAAGGGTATTTAAAGCCCAGCTGAGGTCGTGGGAAGCATCTAGAACTCTATTCTCTGCCCTTGATCATCTTACTTGTCATCACATCCAATTGCAGCCCTTGGATTGGATTAGTGAGGTGTTCCCACCAATGGGAGAGCTCCTTTTGTCCATCGTGGCGCTTATTGCATCATATCTTCTGACACCTTGGCAGAAGTTCTAGAAGCATTGAAAGATGCTTAGTACAAAGTTAGGCGTTTGGGATTGGTGTTACAATGGTGTACGGGTGTGTTTGGGATGGGGAAGAAAGCCAGATAAAGGGCGCGTTTGGTTTTAATATTGTATTTCAAAGTTGTTGACCCGGGTTTTAACTTTTGACTCGGGGTAAAGATCGGGTCAAAGGTAGTTTATTCGGGTTGGGGTGTAAGGATACGGGTAGAGGATATTAGACGGGTAGGATTATGGTTACTGGATTGGATTTGGTTATTTGTTTTGGGCCTCAAGGTATGAATGGATTGGATCATGGGATTAGATAGGATATTGGATAATAAAATGGATTGGTATTTAATGGACTAGTGGTAGATTATTGGTAACCATAGGGACCATTTATGTAATTTCGGATTTCCAAGGGATCAAACATGTAGATACTGAAATCATCTTCCAAGGACCTTCTTTTGACAATCTTCAATCATCTAGGGACCGATTGCAAATTCTCGAATCTTCAAGGCCACTTTTGACAACATCAAACTTGGATCAAATCTTCACAAATCATCCTCAGAGATTAGAAATCTTCAAAATGCATAATTCGACCTTCCTACCAGCTTAAACTCTCTTAATCTCTCGTGCTCGGATTTACGCCCGATTTGGCATCTTTTGCGTGTTTTACATATCCATACCGCACAAGCACAAACTCAAGAAAACCACAAATATTAGCAATAAACGGCTCTTTCTTGGTTGTTTTGGGTCTGCTTTTGATAAAGAAAATGTATGTGTTTTAGCACATACCAAAATACCTCAGACGAGACCATTGCCGTGTCCTCACGCAATGCAATCAACTCACGCTTAAAACCAAGGATTTCAATCTCTTCTACTAAACCTATGAAGAAGTAGCAAAGATTCCTCAAAAGAGATTAAAACCCTTAATTTCCAAAACGCCTGCCTACCTTTTAATTCACATATATAGATATTACGATTACACATCCGATTATGAATGACGATTTGTTGAACTTTCATGTCGATCAATAACTCAAACATTTTTCAAACGACACGTTAGGATCACGGAGTAGAAAACACAACACAGTGATGAAGTGACCATACGGATAGAATACATCGCCCCGATTTTTCACAAGTCCCAAACTAAGCGTGAAACCGAAATCATTGTTACATACGACTCTAGATGCTAACACTACCCATGGAAGTTACTTGTGTACTTACCTTTCGCTCCCATTTTCCTATTTCCTCTAGATTTTTTTATTTTTGTGAGAAATGAATTTCTTCAAGTTCTCGTTTCGATAACTTTTATTCCGATAAAGATACAAAGCTAAGTCGATAATTAGTTATCCATCTTTTCTCAAGAACCATTGTCATAAAAATGAGGTCCACATCAAGGAATTTTTATCATTTTTTTTGATTTTTTTCAATTTTCAACATTTTTTTTTTCTTTTTTTTTTTTTTTTTTTTTATAGTACTTTTATTTATGAGCTATGAACTACGGAGCTTCACGGGAAATTCCAAGACTATAGGCTTCATGAGATGAGAATCCCTACCGGCTAGGCTAAGACCTCATTCAATCCCGCTAAAGATCCAAGTGGTCCGATCTCGACACCGCATTTCACAACTTTACTTATTACATATCACTTGTTACTCATCACTTATTTATTACGGATCCTTGATGTGTACCCAATTTTTAAAACAAAGATTCTTTTAAGAAGATAAAGAACTAACCATCGCCAAAAACTCGACATCTCTAATTATTTAGACAGACATGGGGTGAAACAATTTTGTGGGAACAAAAGCCATAAGTACCTTCATGGGCTCTAAAGAGAACCAACTACTCCACGCTTAGCATCTAAACTCATAAGTAACTCTATCATTTCTCGATCTCTGCAAATTTAAAATCCCAAATAATGAGATCCGAGATGCTTAGCCGATAATTTTAGATTATCTATGGTTAAGGAACAAGCTAGGGCTCAACACGCCTGGTCAAGTCGAATTCCATTCCTACTCTCACCAATGAAAGTCAACAAGGTGTCAAAACATATATTAACTTAGCAAATGTTTCGTCTAATGAAATCAAGTCATGCATATTTAAAGTCACTCAGTGGAAACTTGCAAAATCTTGGCCTCATGAGCTAGAATTCGATTTTATAGCTTCTGTCTAAGAGACTAGCAAAACTTTTCAATCAAAAGACTTAACAAAAGCTTACAAAATTTTAAATTTTCTCATTTTTGCACAATTTTTCAATTTCTAAGGAAAACGGGGTTACGAGAGAAACACGATGTAAATAAGCAAGTGCGGTCGAATCAAATCGAAGATTACCCTACCCCAGACTAGAACGAAACATTGTCCTCAATGTTTAAAGCAAGGTATCACGAAAATCTAAAAGCCGCTTATTAAGTATGCTCAAAGATAAACGTTAGTCGATAAGATTAGGATATCGGATTTCCTTCAAAGATCGATCATGAAACTCGAGTGGAGAAATGACAAACTTCGAGCACGAGAGTCTTCATATCGGGAACATCCTAAACACAACATCACAAACAACCAAACACGAGAAATTGAAGAGGCACCCTTCGCGTCACTTATTAGAAAATAGAAAGAAGATAGATGGATAAGCATGGGGTGCCTCCCACTAAGCGCCATCGTTTTTGATCACCGAGTCGCTAGCCCGACTCGTCCCCGAATTCATTTGTCCTTGGGAAGAAAGTGGAAGGGATACCGGGTCAGGAACGGTGTCCTCATTCCCAAGGAATGAGATCAGGTGGGTTGGGTGGTGAAGAAAATGTCGGCTCAAGCACAAATGGTATATCATGAAAGAATGATCCATCATCCGTGGTTTTGCGGGTGGACGAAGAGATGACGGATCACAATGAGAAAACTCCAAGAAAGACGGGAGCTCATGGTAAGGAGGTGTAAATGTAACAATGAAGGCATCCAAGTGAGGATCCTTATCACGAATAACGGTTTTAGCATAAAGCTCATCTGTGTCTAATATCCCGGGTTTAAAGATTTTGTCTTCACATGTCGGCTCAACGGGATAAAGGATGGTGGACTCATCAGAAGAAGGAGAGTCAAGAGAACTATCAAGAACAACCATAACATCCTCAATACCGTGGTATTGGGTCATCAATAGGTAAGTCGATTTCTTCCATATCATAATCACGCATGCGGTTTATCAAGAATATCGTCTTCAACCATTTCAAAATCAATCTCCATAATAACCTCGATCGGATTCAATACTTTCTTCAACATCACATGACGGGAGAGAAAGGTCGGAACACGTAGATGGGACAAGTGGTGTGCTCGAGAGCTAGCAATATCCACCACTCCGCTGTGGTCTCCGAATCGGACTCAAAATCTTGGTCAAAAGAGGATTAACTTCAAAAGGTGTAGTCGTCCTTGAATTCAAAAAGTGGATTTGAGAAAATCCGGAAGTAACCTCGAGATGTCAAGAGAATCACATAAAAGCGAATCACAATCACTATCGATAAATCCTGACTCACTTGAGATTGGGTCAAGGCTCTCAACACAAGACGATTCCGCTTCCGAATAGTGCTAAGAGGCTCGCCCCCATTATGAGAGAGTCAACGGATCAACAATGTTTGAAGAAATAGAATCATCGACCTCTTCCATACGATATCACTTCTCTCATCCGGCGCGAGTGAAGGGAAGGGTCGAAATGAAAGGCTCAAAATGGGAGTGGTTTCACCGACAAACTTTCATAATATTCTTTCATTTGATGGAATCCTCATCATCATCGAAACGAAAGTCTTGCAATATTGGGTTGTTGTAGTATTGTAGACATCGCCGCCTGAGGCTTGACAATCGTAAAAAGGATGGGGACCACCACAATAATCACATCTTTTGAAACGGTATCAACGGGCCTCGGTTTTTCCTTCATGCATCGAATATCATTGGTAAGCTCACCATCTTAACCGGTTTATTTCTTGATGTCGGAACTTTCGATTTGTTCTCGATGATCGTCAATATATCCCTTGGGGTACGATATAAGATATTGCCACCGGCTGTATTAAGTGAATCTTGATCGGTTTGCGTTAAAGCATTGTAGAATATATCGATCCGAGTAATTCAAAACCATGATGTGGGCATTTTCGTAGGAGATCTTTGAATCTTTCCCATGCCTCACCAAAACTTTCATCAAAACGCTGTCGGAAGTTCGTAATTTCGTTCTTAAGATTTATCGCTTTAGAATAAGGAAAGAAACGATTTACAAATTTTGAAACGAGATCTTCCCAAGCAGGATCGATCGAGGGGTTCTTTATCGAGCCAATTCCTGCTACCCTCGAGACAATGAGAATAACATCAACTTAATTGTGTCATGAGGAACATCCTTATATTTTATAGTCGAAATTAAATTATCAAACCATCGGATGTGAGCATAGGATCGTCCTCTCGAAACCATAGAATGGCTTTGACATAACTAGTTGAATTAAACCGGTTTGTATCTCAAATTTTCTGAAAGAATCTCCAGACAACAATAGCATCTTCAGAACCCTGGTGGGTACTTGAGCAATTCCGACATCGTGACGTGTGTCCGCCATTAGAATTAAACATATAGAGGATAAGAGAAAGAATTATCGGATCGAGGGTAAAGAAGAATATTTTTGGGTTTTTATAAAAGGGATATGTACAAATATCAACGATAACTTCACGAGGAAGGATCTTCAAATGCACACGATCCGAGACGGAATACGAAAACTCGCTACAAGCCCTCCCCGGCAGCGGCGCCAAAAATTGATTTGGTTAAAAATCAATAATAGAAGTTTGTAGTATGTGGGTAACTCAAACGTATTAGGTTTGAGCACCGAGATCGTTCCGAACGAGGGTTGAATGGAATTTCCAATTCACGTCTCAATAATCGGATTTGAATAAGATAAGGGGTAAAATGATATTATCTAAACTACGGATAAGGAAAGCATATAGGAATAAAGTCTAAGGAAAACCTAAGAACATAAGCTAACCACGCATTCTACACTAAAACGCAAAAACTAAATAAACGAAACGTGAATAAAAAGCAATAACGTCTAATCTAGATCCTAAAAATAACCTAAAATTACTTTTATGCTAAAAATGATATTTGAAAACTAAATATGAATTAAAACTATTTTTTAGGAATTTTCTTGATTTTATTTAATTAAAAAACTAATTATTAACTAATAAAAATGAACTAATTATCTAAAAATTATCAAAACAAAGGGGAAAATTATGAAATTACTTTTCAAAAATCTAAAATATCATAAAGGACTTTTCAAAACTATTTTTGTAATTTTCAGATTAATTTTCTATTTTCTACTAATTTAATACTATTTAAATCTAATTTAAATTATGAAAAATACCAAATAAAAGGAGAAAAATAAGGAAAAATATTTTTTATGCTTTTTATATTTATCTTAAACTGTTAAAATTGAAAAACTATTTTTTGGAACTTTTTCTCAATTAATTGCAATAAAAGCTATTTCAAAATGATTAAAAACTATTTTTATTTAAGAAAAATACCAAAAAGTAACTAAAAATTATGAAAAATTCAGGAAAATATTAAAATGTTATTCTAAAGCTAAGAAAAATATAAAAACTTGGGCTTATGTGGAAGAATCTAAGGCTGTAGTGTAATTGCTATGGAAATAAGCAAATGAAATAAAGCAAATAAGCACTAAAGTGAGCCAACTGAAAACATAAGCCAAATTATACTAAAACTACTCTAAGGCAACCTATATCAGCTACTCCTATCACCTAAATAGGCATCTACCAAGATTTTAAGCAAACTGCTACTTAAGCCAAAACAGGTTACTGGCCTTAACTTTAAGCAGATGAAACTGCTTATTTAATCAACTACAGGGGAAAACAAAAGTTGAGATCTCAAGACCACCTGGTAGAGAGTGTATAACCCAAATTTCAGCTTATTAGGACTAGAATTGAAGAAGATATAGAGCAAAACAAAAGCAAGCTAACTGGAACAGTGGGACTGATAATGCAGAAACAGTAACAGGTCTACTAGTTTAAGCTAATGTAACTACTCATCTAATAAGCTAAACCTAAAACTAAAAATGTAGATTTAAAGATCACCTAGCATACTGCAATATGACCAAAAATCAGACCTTAGCTTCTTGAAATGAAAAGTGTACACTAGCTGCAAGTTCTGCACAATTCAGATGTTACACCATTTTGACTTTTCTGTTTTTAACAAAATTTGACTTTTATAGATTATGAATTGATTCTAAATGACTGAAAATGGAACATTAAGCTATTCCAAGACTATATTAAGCTAACTTAACAGCTTCTAATCCTAACTCTAAACTAACGTAGCCTAATTCATCCTAAACTAACTGTGATAAATTTTAGAGAGCAACTTTGACTTTTGATGTAAAACTAATACAATTTATTATCAAACTAACCTCACCGCATCTATAGTGAGCTAACACAACTAAAAGCATCACCTAAATCAACTTCTAATAGTGAAATCGACTTAAACCAAACACCCTTTAAAATGCTTATATTGAGACTAAACTTGGCAAACCGATGAAATGAGGTTGTTATCGACTCAAAACAAGTAGATTAACATTAAACTTAACCATTAAAACAGTTAACATCATGAATTAACCTTAACTCGCTTGACTTCTAAGTTTGACTTATTTTGACTTTTTTGAAGAAAATGAAATTAAGACCAGATTTTGAACAGTAATGAACTCACAAAAGCTATTAGAAGCTTTTGTGAGTTTAATAAAACAGTAATGAAAGACTGAACCCAACAATTAACAATAAAACAAGTGTTTAGTAAATTTAGACAATGAAAGTGAATTGAAACTGAAATTATCTTTAACAAAACTGAAATTACAAACTTAGAAATGAAATTTCACTACATTCAGAAGTAAATGACAATGAAAACGAAATTGGTAACAGATTTCTAATACATGAAAACTGGACAAGCTAAAATGTGACTGAAAAGGGTATTTAAAGCCCAGCTGAGGTCGTGGGAAGCATCTAGAACTCTATTCTCTGCCCTTGATCATCTTACTTGTCATCACATCCAATTGCAGCCCTTGGATTGGATTAGTGAGGTGTTCCCACCAATGGGAGAGCTCCTTTTGTCCACTGTGGCAGTCTATTGCATCATATCTTCTGACACCTTGGCAGAAGTTCTAGAAGCATTGAAAGATGCTTAGTACAAAGTTAGGCGTTTGGGATTGGTGTTACAATGGTGTACGGGTGTGTTTGGGATGGGGAAGAAAGCCGATAAAGGCGCGCTTTGGTTTTAATATTGTATTTCAAAGTTGTTGACCGGTTTTAACTTTGACTCGGTAAAGATCGGGTCAAAGGTAGTTTATTCGGGTTGGTGTAAGGATACGGGTAGAGGATATTAGACGGTAGGATTATGGTTACCGGATTGGATTTGGTTATTTGTTTTTGGCCTCAAGGTATGAATGGATTGGATCATGGGATTAGATAGGATATTGGATAATAAAATGGATTGGTATTTAATGGACTAGTGGTAGATTATTGGTAACCATAGGGACCATTTATGTAATTTCGGATTTCCAAGGATCAAACATGTAGATTCCAAATCATCTTCCAAGGACCTTCTTTTGACAATCTTCAATCATCTAGGACCGACGGCAAATTTCGAATCTTCAAGGCCACTTTTGACAACATCGAAACTTGGATCAAATCTTCACAAATCATCCTCGAGATTAGAAATCTTCAAAATGCATAATTCGACCTTCCTACTCGCCTTAAACTCTCTTAATCTCGTGCTCGGATTTACGCCCGATTGGCATCTTTTGCTGCTTTACATATCCATACCGCACAAGCACAAACTCAAGAAAACCACAAATATTAGCAATAAACGGCTCTTTCTTGGTTGTTTTGGGTCTGTTTGATAAAGAAAATGTATGTGTTTAGCACATACCACCGTCGTGATATGTAATCTTATATATAGAATCCAATTTTTCAAGATTTGTGTGTAGTCTTTGGAGTAAAACCTAAACCGAACCAAGGCAGTCTTGTACAAGATTTTAGGGTTCCAAACCCTATCTTACATCAAGATAAGTGTTTTACTTCATTAATTCAATTATGTCTTCAATTATTTGTGTGTATGCTTGCATGTTCTCCATGTCCCATAATTTACTTATGTGTTTGCTAGGAATATGAAACTTAATTATTAAATATTGATTGGTTGTCTCTTATCTTAATTGATTAATGATCTAGTAATGCGATAGGTCATTAGTTGTGTAATTAATTCTTGATTAATCTTTGTGAACCTTAGGCTATAGCACTTAGAGCGGTTGTAGGCTAAACCATCCAAAGAAGGCCTTAGAGTTAGAGTTTATAATCCCTAGAGGGTTTTGTAGACGAGACCCTTTGGTAAGTTCAAAGAGTTAGGGATAAACGCATACCCTACGACTTTAGACACACAACGCGATTAAGAATAAGGACGTGATAATTCAACCATCAATAGGAGATAATTAAGGAGTAATAAAACCTAAGTAAACACATCTTTAAACTATCATACGAGCAACAATAATTAGACATAGACTACATACACCTTAGATTAGATAATTAGATTAGTAGAGTAATTGGTAGAAGTACCAACCCCCAAATCCAAACCCCGAGATTCGTACCTTTCCATTTCCTAAAAACATAAAAGATAAAAATAATCTTCTCAACCCCAACCTTAGCGTAGTAACTTCTCACTAGCATTCCTATTCCCCAGAGAACGATATCAATACCCATGCTTTACCCTAATACTACACTACAACGATTAGGTTCACGCCTAGGTGTTATAAAACTTGCTCGAAGAAAAGGAAGTTCCTTTGACCCCGAACGAATCGTGTAGCGTTATCAGAAGTTCCACTATCACTTTCCCTTCAAAGACTTACGAACAAAAACCCAATTACTGTTCATAGGAGAAATTTTATAATTCCTTCAAGCGAAACAATCTCTTGTGTAAGTATAATCTTCACTACATTGTTAATTTAATTCCTTGATTCCTAAAGATTACAATTTTCATCTTTAGAAGTTGGGTTCAAATGGGTTTGTCATAATTTGTCACCACATTATTTTCTAAGATAATCTAAATCAAAGAATTAACATTGTTAATACAAATTAAACTCATTTCTTGAATTCAATAAAGATGATTTGAGCGAAATTGTGATCAAACCCTTTAGGCTACTATTCACAATTAACACCAAATTGTGGTTTTGTTGTATATGAACAATCATGCCAAGTAACCGAAAACAAGACTATCATGATACCACCCACTATATCCCAATGTACCATCGAAGGATGGACTTAGCCGGAGGATAGGAAAGCTTTCAAGTTGCTCGAAAAGAGACTTTTCATGAAGGTCGTGGTAGAACCATCATTCCTTGCTAACACCGACATCCGAAAAGTTTTTGAAACAATTGGCTTTGATTGTCTTTTGGACATAAACGATCAAATTTGCCCGTTGTTCGCATCGAATTCTACAAAACAATGAGAATAGTTAGGAATGAGAATGGGACCATCTCAATTGTCTTCATCATAAATGAACATGAGTACACTCTTTCGCTTGTAGAATTTGGAAGAATACTACGTGTTCCATATCAAGGAGTTTGCATGTTTTCCAATGAATGGTCTTTGGCGGAGCTACACGATATGGTTGATCATCATGAAGTCTACCACTTGAGAATCTCGGAAGCAACCACGGTAACGGATACCGTGTTCATGCAAAGGGCATCCCCATTGAGGGTCACTAGAAATTCCAAAGTGATCTATAGGGATCCATTCCAAATGGAGCTTTCCGAGATGTACGCATTGTATAGGAAATGAGAAGTGGTGGTAAGGGAGAATGTGCTTTGCTTGGGAGGGAACAAGGATCACCCCAATGCGTGCTTAAGCTTCATGATATATTTCCTTGTGATCGAGACTCACTTCAACCTTGCATACTACATGATTAAGAGAATGGCGAGTGTGAAAAGCATGTACAAAATGGTGATCCCGTATGCAACGATCCTATCCCGTGTTTCAAACTTCATCTTTGCTTTAGAGCCTTCTCCGTACTCCTATGATCATAGCTTTTGCAACAAAGTTATGGTGCCTTTATCTGAAGGAAAAACTACACGGTTTATGGTGGATGGGAAAAGACCTCACCCACCAACGGATTCATCGGATGAACAGGAGAGACAAAGAGAAGGAGAAGGAAGTAGCAACCCTCTCAGCAACACCGATCTTGACCCTTCGGATTACATCAATCAATTGCCGGACATTCCTAGCCCATCACAAGAATGGAAACAAACCAAAGGGATCTTCAAGTGCTTCGCCAACTTCTTGATGAAAAAGAAGGAGAGATGGTGGGATGAAGAGTGGAGGGGAGGATGAAGACGGGGAGTGATATGGTAGGAGATGGGGAAGTAAGGTAAGGTCATAGGACCTTAATTTTTGAAAACAATTTGAAACCATGGTTTGTAACATCTTAACAATACTTATGTAGAGTAGGATGTAGTATGTAGGAATTGCCATAACTTGGCATTGAACAATTTAACTTAGGAACGAGTAGGATGAGATTTTACGACATCTTGAATTCATTCAAGTATTCATCGTCACTCATCTTTAGCTACCTTTTAGTTCCCTCACACTTGCTATACGTAATACTTTTTGTGTTCTTGCATTCAATCATTGTAGAAATAACTATGAGAAGCATTTGCTAAGAGTTCAAGAATTGCACATTTGCTGAAAGCCTTCTGATCTGCAGTAGACGGATCCCAGAATTATAACTAGCCGGATCCCTCACAATAGGGAACCGTGGGATCCGGGAAGACAGATATCAGATACATATCACTATACATCTAAGTTATCCCCTTAATCACATCATGATGGCTAAACATGATTCTTTAATACCACTTAAGGCTTCTTCAATCACAGTAGGTCTCACATTCACCCGTAGGTAACTTATCAAATTCAAAGTGCCTTTGATTTATCAAACTCACCAATATCCACCATATTTCCGCTCCAACACTCACACATTATTTCTCACATCTCAAACACTTAGTTTGATATTTCTATCAATTTTAGCAAATTGATTTTAGTCACTATTACCTCAAAATAGGCTTAAAACTGGGTTTTCATTTTTCTTTATTTTTTAGGATTTTCTCAAATTTCTCTTGAGCCATCATCTGATTTCTAGAACTAATTGCCATCATTTTCCTATTTCAAATCAAATGATATCCTCCTCAAGCACTTAGCTAGACTTTCAAAAGTCCACTTTCGTACCTAAAACTATCATTAAGTATCCTCACTCCTTATGGCTGAGCATTTAAGACATCCACTACTCAAGACATCTAAGGAAAGTCAAATCCTCAAGATTCAAAGGCACTAGACCTTACAAAAAGCACAATCACTTCATCACATATCTGTCTGACAGACGGATCCCTGGTTTATAATTAGACGGATCCCTAGTAAGAGGGATCTGTGTCTATAGAAAGACTTTAATCAGCTATTTCTTTCAAAGTTAAGCCATCTTTGGTAATCTAAACACCTTTAGTTACCATTTAATGATTTCCTAGAGCTGAACAACACCTTAGTTGACCTTGGTGCATGCATAATCCCCGTAGTGGTCATGAATTTAATTCCTTAATTCAAATTCATCCTTTATAAACCAAACACTCTTGAGGTTAAGTCATCACTCCTACCTAATTCTCAAAAATCAGTAGTTAGAAGCTCATATTGCATTCTCACTATGACTAAAGCACTTAGCAACAACTCCTTAACCAAAGGTACATCCAAAAGGAATGGTCATATGATTCATAAGGTTTCATCCACCGAATCATCTCCCGTAAGAGATCATAATGTTATAATCCCACCTCAATAAACCCAATCAACAATTGCCAAGATAACCGCAAGAATTAGCATTAGACCCTTTGGGCTAGAAAAGGGTTCATCAAGCTCTAAACCAAACGCATTCTAGTTCTAGCAAACCGCTCTAAGCCTTCATTCATAGAGCATAGACTACACCCTTTCACCGAGCCTCTCTCTCACCCAAATCTCTATTCATTAGAGCATTCACCATCGAGAACTTCTCATTCACCAACTTTCTCGTTAAATAGGGAACCACCTACAACACCAACTAGTCCATCATTAGAAACAAGGAACCACCAAGGACTTGATCATATGGAGGAATCTCCATTACCACCACCCTCATTCTTAGTAGAACCTCATCCTACATTACTCAATGTAACCCCACCAACATTTGTAGAGCCTCCTCAAAACATCCAATCTCCTCCGGTTCCTAATTAAGACAATAATTGCTCTAATTGTCTAATTACCTAAGGACTTGTTCAAGAAGCACAGAATGAGTTGCATTTCATGTTTCATCATCTTCTTGAAAGATTGGACCAAATCAACAAGTCTACGCATCCTTAGACCCAAGCACATTATTGCTTCTTAAGTTTTGGTCACTTATTAGTATTAGTAGAATATGTATTACATGGCTAAATCATTCTCTTAGTTTTAGAGATTTTTTGATTATCTCTTATGTTTTATTGAATGATAGTTTATATGCCATATTGGTTTGAGTATATGTTTGTTGCTTGAATACATATCTCACTTTGATGTTAACATTATGTGGTACATCCTCATTGTCAAATCATATCGATAGACGGATCCCCGAGATTTGTTTGAGACGGATCCTCCAAGGAGGGAACCGTGGATCCGTGCAATGTAATACCAATTTTCTACTAACTTGAGTCTTATTTGCGTGAAATTATGCACTATATACTTGTTTTCTAATTTTTGTTTTGTAGATTTTCAAAATACACATGAAGACTTTGACACCCTAAGCTGTGGGGAGCTTTGTGTCAAACCATACATTGCAAAACCATTTGCAATATGATCCTTATATGGATTACATTTCATACGCCCTTTGCAAAGTTGCAATCATCATGGGGAGCATTATCGTCACTAAGACGAAACCATTTGCAAACATAGTTGCAATGCATTAGCTTAGTAGTTTTATTTACTTGACGCCTCACAAAGGGATGAACTCGTCAAGGGGAGTTAAGACGAGAACTCTTCCCGTCACTTGCTCTCTATATTTTTTTCTTTACATATTTTCTTAAAACATTGTATTAGTTTCTTTTCGACGCTTTTTGTTTCGACAAAAGGGGAGAAGAGAGTAAAACTCCAATTAAACTTTACGAATTTTAGTTTTCCTTAAAATAATGTTATGTTTTGTCATCAACAAAAAGGGGGAGATTGTTAATACAAATAAGCCGTAAAAAGGTTTATTTATATTTTACGATCTTCTAAATGTTTTGTCGATAACAAACGTAAAATCGTTTTAACGAAACAAATAAAATACGTAAATGGTTTGAGCCAATAGTTTTCTAACACACTTACATTTTCACATAAAACACTAAAACAAGTATAAGTGATTTTATGATTTAGTAATACATATGTACAACAACTAGTGTTTACATATTGGGCAAACATATACATAACTAGTATGTATTATAATGGGTAATATAAATGGGTAGAAACTTATGTATTTGACCCATTGACCAAATACATTGAATGTAGCTGGGTACAACCCAAAGTCCATGACCTATACCCATGAAGCTTGACCTATAACCCATTGCATGACATTAATAATAAGTCATATATGGATAAATGGCCCATAGTTTTAATCCATAGTTTTAATCCATGAACCATGGACTAGATGCATTGCATCTTGTAAATACATTGTATCTACTTGGATACCCATGATCCATAACCCATGACCCAAGACCCAAAACCCATGGGCAAAGGAGCGCCCCACGGATCCCCAAGAGATCGGACGGATCCTCAAGGGAGGGATCCGTGGATCCGTGGAACATGAGTTGTTTTTCTTCTATAAATAGTGAGCCATTTCTTCCTTTTGGGTTGCCACTCTCACACATACTTTCCCCAAGTATTGTAATCCTCTAACCACAGATCCTAAGGATCTTTCTATGTAGTTTGTATTTTGTTTTTTTGTGATTCTCTAAGTTCCTCTTAAAGGCGAGATCACCACTTCTTGAAGTTGAGCAAGCTCAAGTCCATGAGTTGCCATGCTTCATCATCATCAAGACTACTGAGGTTCTCTTGTTGATACTTCTTTCTTCCTCCTTAGAAGTGTTGTGTCCAAGGCATTAGTGAAGGATGCCGAAAGAGTCTAGACGAAAGCATTAGTGAAAGGTGTTTAACGTCCGTGTCAAAAGCATTAGTTAAGAATGCTAAAGGAGTCAAGATGAAGACATTAGTGAAAGGTGCCAAGCGTTCGTGTCAAGGGCATTAGTGAAAGATGCCTAGAAGTCAAGTCAAGTGGCATGAGTGAAGGATTCCATGTTTGTATACTCGATGAGGTGCATCGATATACAAATAGAGATAGGTTGTTTCCAAGGATATTGATATCCTTGATGATGTTGTAATAAGGAGTTGGTCTCCATTAGGGTTAGGTGTTGTGTAGTGTTGGGTAGTAGTTCCTCCATTGTAATGGAACTTGGTACTTAGCCTGTTACCGGATAAAAGGTAGGCGACGTTGTGGTAGGTGTGGTTCTCCTTTGTGAAAGAACCCAGTGGCTAGCCTAGTACTGGAAAAAGAGTAGGCGACGTTATGAAGGCTTCTCCGCCATAAGGAGTTGGCTTCGTGTAGTGATTACGAACTCTCGAGTTGGTGACTCGGGGAGTGGAGTAGGGCAAGGAAGGTGTCCTTATAGCCGAACCACTATAAATACTCGTGTCGTGGTTATGTGCTTCTTACTCTTTATCTTTCATTACACATTTATTATATCAATCTATCAATGTCCAACATACACATCGAAATGGATTGACATAAGTCGATCTAAATATTTTTAAACGAAGTCTTAATTGATAAAACTATCCAACCCCCCCCCTTCTAGTTTTTCACAGATGTTATTTTTCGAAAAACTCTAAAATGTTTAGAATGCAAGAATATGCTACAATCTGTAGTTGTTATTGGCGAAGAATATCCTCGCCAATGCCTATAATAGCCTTTTAATGGTGAGGTTTTGGCGAGAACATGTCCTAGCCAAAACTATGGTAGGCCCAATCAACTGGGTCGCAAATTTAGTTAATTTTATTTAAAAATTTATTGATTAATTAATTAATAAACTAATTAGTTGGTTTAATTAGGGTTTGGTTTTGGCAAGGACATGTCCTCTCCAAAGGTCATGCGGTCCCCATATGTTAAACTTTTATTAAAAATTGTGTGTGTACCACATGGTTGTCACTAAATGTCGAAATCCGTCGCCGCCAAAGGCATTAGCGACGAGGTATAGGCGAGGACTCTTTGACGAGGAAATGTCACCTCCAAAAGTCTTTACCGAGGACATGTCCTCACCAAATGCCTCAAAAAAAGTCATCGCCAATGGGCCAGGTGTGTAGTGAATGCTTAATATTTGTATTATGCAGGGATTAGTGAACATGTGATTCAAGTGAGACTTCTTTAGTTGTAATCCAAGTAGGATTTCTTTAGATGTAAAGTCGCTTCGCTCCTCCCGACGCCGTCAGTTGTGATCTCGACGCCGTCAGTTATCCCGACAAACCGGTCTCGCGATTTTCGGAAAAATTCGAACATTTACATCTTTAGAATCGAAAATTTCCCGCAAAACATCCATTATGATTCGATACAAGCATTTGACTCGAACAAACACACATTAATATCTTTTAATTAATTGTAATTCTCATGTTTACATTTCTTATGAAAACGTGTGTAATCCTCCCTACACTTATCCCTTTTGTAAAATACCTTTATATGTAATTAAGACGAGGTTAAAGACAAAATAAAGCATTTTTACAAATTCAAACATGAGAATAAACAATCAATAAAAGATATACGACACACAAATAAAATTGAAAAACAAATACACATGGGTTGCCTCTCAAGAAGCGCTTGTTTTTGTTCGAGTCACGAGCCTGACTCTACCCTTATTTAACGGATAAAGGGGAGGTTTTCCCTAAACTTAAGTTTAAGTGCGGGTGATAGTAGCGATACACACCTGATACGCTTACGCAGCGCGTTCGGGGTCAAAGGAACTTCCTTTTCGTCGAGCAAGTTTTTCAACATCCTAGGCAATGAACCTAATCGTTGTAGTGTAGTATTAGGGTAAGCCACGGTATTGATATCGTTCTCTAGGGAATAGGAATGCTAGTGAGAAGTTACTACGCTAAGGTTAAGGTTGAGGAAGATTATTTTTATCCTTTTTATGTTTTTTGAAATTGAAAAGTACGAATCTCGGTATTGGATTTGGGGCTTGGTATTTCACCGATTACACTACTATTATCTAATTATCTAAACTAAGGTGGTGGTAGTCTATGTCTAATTAATGTGTGCTCGTATGATAGTTTAAAGATGTGTTTACTTAGGTTTTACTACCCTTAATTATCTCCTATTGATGGTTGAGTTGTCACGCCCTTATTCTTAGTTGCGCAGTGTGTCTAAGGTTGTAGGTATGCATTTCTCCCTAACTCTTTGAACTTACCAAAGGGTCTCGCCTACAAAACCCACTAGGATAATAAACTCTTACTCTAAGGCACTCTTTGGATGGTTTAGCTTACAACCACTGTAATTATATTCTAAGGTTCACAAAGATGAATCAAGCATTAAGTA
Organism: Chrysanthemum lavandulifolium; assembly: GCA_022545495.1. Lineage (NCBI taxonomy): Eukaryota > Viridiplantae > Streptophyta > Magnoliopsida > Asterales > Asteraceae > Chrysanthemum > Chrysanthemum lavandulifolium. The sequence goes on along the minus strand of CM040238.1, from coordinate 39,298,495 downwards.
CACAACGAATGACCTATCGCATTACTAGATCATTTATCAACTAAGATAAGAAACAACCAATCAATATTTAATAATTAAGTTTCATATTCCCTAAGCAAACACACAAATAAATTAGCTGGACATGGAGAACATGCAAGCATACACACAAATAATCAAAGACATAATTGAATTGATGAAGTAAATACTTATCTTGATGTAAGATAGGGTTTGGAACCCTAAAATACCGCATAAGACACCCTTGGTTCGGTTTTAGGTTTTTACTCCAAAAGACTCTCCTCAAACCGAAAATTCGATTCTATATATAATATTACATATGCGACGGCCACCTTATGTTTTGTGACCGCCGTGTCGCCGCTATTAGGGTTTCGCCTTGGCCACGTTAACCTTGCGACGGCGCCACCTTATGTCCGAACGCCGTCCTCTTCCGACATCGTCTGGTCGCATCTAGGCCTTCGAGTAGCAACGGCCTACTCTTTAAAGCCCGATGTCGCCACTTGAAAATAGGGTTTTGGCTTCAGATAGTCACAAAATCCTCCGACGGCGCCGCACTAACACCGACGCCGCCTGCTTTCAGAGCTTTTGAGTGTCTCGATTCGACTTTGGCCATTTTCTTCAGATATTCGCTTTTCGTCCAAATAAGTGCCATTCCAAGATTTTGCCTTCAAGAGACCTAAAAGTGAAAAGGAACGATATTAAGCAATAACGGATACAAAAGTGATCAAATAAGGACTTAAACGACCCTCAAAATGGTACCTTTTAAAACCTTATCAAATATCCCTACACTTGTTATTTGCTTGTCCTCAAGCAAATGTGCTTTTAGCCAATTAATTTATAAGTTAGGGGTCATGAAGCATTGATTTAAAATGGTCCACAACACATATAAGCCCATAAAAGTCATAACAAGCACGGAAATTACATACTAGCACCTCACATGGGGTGTTTGGATACTCACATCTCTCTCGGTGTATATATGAAATATAACAAATAGGAAATGGAAGATAAATACTCATTAACCGGTCCTAGTACACAGATTACCATAGGCTTGAGAATAGATCAAACCTCCATCGCTTTGGCTTAAGCACCTAGGAAAGACTATCAAAGAGGTCTTTTAAAGGGTTGTAATATTAGGCTTACGGTAGGGAAACAAGGGTTTGGTGGGATAGGCTATTTAGTGGTGGTAAGTCAAAAATCTCTATGTTAAATGCATACGAAGAATGGCGTTGCTAAGCCAAGACTCGACACTCTAAAACTCTAGGTAACGGAAATAAACAAACATAAATTTAAAGGATAGATGTAGGATGGTAGCCCGTATATATATATATATTTATATTTTTTTTACACTCTATTTTTTTTCTTTTCTCTTTTCTATTTTTTTTTCGATTTTTTTTTTTTTTTATACACTTTACTCTACCATCCTCTACGGTAATATTAAAATGATAGGGATTTATAGGCACATCCCTACACTTGAGGTTTTATTACTCTAACACTAATTTGACCCGAATTGAAAAGATCAAAACACTTGGGGTACATTATTACGCAAACAAAGGGAATTTGAATTTAACGTTCCCTTCCTATCATTTCATAAACTTTAACTTTTCCCATGAATCTCAATCGTCCCAAAACTATATACAAAGGATATGACTCGACTTAGCAACTTATGCAAGCAATCGATAATTGAACTAAGGTTTTAGGGTGATAATAAACATATGCACTAAAAGTGAGTGCATAAGGGGTAGGCTAAGGCAATTTGGGTGTATATTTGGGGTGGGGTGTAAACAATTTCATTGATATTACGGAAAATCAAACATCACGAGAACCGTGAAAAGATAGGCTCGAGGGGTTAACTAGGGTATCGTACTAAAGATGAGTACAACGCAGTGGTGTGGGGAATTACTCAACCGATGTGGAAGAAGTAATTATATTACGGTATCAAACAAGTGGTTATCCTAATGCCTCTTATCATTTAGTTATTCCTAACTACACAAGTGTAGTCTCACTTATGCGATCTCGAATGCATCACAAAACAAGTTCTAGAATCTAATATACTACCGGTTCACACTCTAAGCATTAAAGTCGAATGCTTTAATTCCTACTAATCTAAGGGCGATCCTCACATTTTGGGTGGAATTTGGGTGGTAAAGGGTTTTGTGCTAGTCATATAACTTCCTATCCGTGAGACGCTTTTGTTAAGACTAATGGCCCACCCTATATGTCATGAAAAATTTTAAATTTGGTGCCAAAATTACCTAACCGACATTTTCTCATGGTTTATTACACAATCACAATTGAACAAAGAAAATAATCAAGGATAAGCATAGTTTCAAAGTTCCCGCTTTATTTTACCTCCTACACTTAAACCGAACATTGTCCCCAATGTTCCCGAAGTATCAAAGTTATGATAAAGAAGGTAATCAAAACAAAAGAAACTAATACTCCCGATTAGCTTGGTAGGATCCGTGTGAAGTAGTGGTTAAATCCTTTCCAAGAAGAATTTATGCGTGAAAAGCTCCTCAATCTTATGTAACTTCTTCTTGATAAATTAAACCTTCGCGTAAAATCGGCGGTAATAATATATATAAGACTCGATTTAAACTAGGATATAATGCTTGTGGAATGGATGTTTACAGAATTTCTAAGAAAATTAAGACCGAAAATTCCAAAATTTATAAGTAGCTCGTAAAACGAGAAAAGTGATCTCGATGTTTTTACTCCTTCCCGCCGTCAGTTGCAATCTCGACGCCGTCAGTTATCCCGACAAAACTGCTCACATTTTTCAAAAAGATTCAAAAATTTACATCTTTAGAATCGGAAAATTTCTACAAAACATCCATTATGACTCGATACAAGCATTTGACTCGAACAAACAAACATATATATCTTTTATTTAATTGTTATTCTCATGTTTATGTTTCTTTTGAAAACGTGTGTAATCCTCCCTACACTTATTCCCTTATGTAAAATACCTTTATATGCAATTAAGACGAGGTTAAAAACAAAATAAAGCATTTTTACAAATTTAAACATGAGGATAAACAATTAATAAAAGATATATAACACTAACAAGCAAACAATTAAGCATGGGTTGCCTCCCACGAAGCGCTTTTATTTATTTAAGAGTCTTGTAGCTAGACTCGTAGTCGTGTTCCTACGCTTTCTCATTACCGCCTCTTGACGGTCTCTCACCGGGATTCCATGTTGTAGAAGTGTCCTATGATGCATCTCTCTAAGAGTTCATCCTCTCCCAATCGGTCCTATATTTCGTCCTAAGTTCAAACAATCCTTATAGAACCCGAAAATCTTAGCATAACATAATCTACTCCTTTTCCCTATCCTTATCATTCCTATAATAGACCGACAATTAAGTTCCTTTTCATCATTAGAGAGTGATGAAAACTTCTCAATCTTAAACGGCATTTGGTAAGCTATGTCGCCGGTCTCATTCTTGAATCGCACTACTCCTAACGAGGGTCATAGGTCATCCTTGCTTTCTATGAAAGGTTTTCCTAGAATAACGGGGACAAACTAGGGTCTATGACCGTGCTAATATCATCCACAATTATGAAGTCCGTAGGAACGTGAAACTACCTACATAGACGGGCAATCCCTTAACTCTACCAAGAAAATTTCACTTATCCCTAGGATTATCGGGTCTTGCCTAATCGGATAGGCTTCGATTATCCAATTGTAGTAGGTGCTAGTCATTATGTTGATTGGGAATTTGCGATCAATGTAGGCCTTTGCCACAAAAGGTGTCCTATGCAACATGGTATGTTAAGATTCCAAGGGTTCCCAAACTTGATTCTAGGGCTTTTCCTAACATACATGTGATGAGGTCACGCACTAAGTGAGGGTGGCGAGATAGTTCTTCTTCCGTAAGAAATTTGTTGAAATAGTCAATGTCTACTTCATCTACTTCCTCGGTGTTTCATTATTCACAAGCGTATGGTCCTCTTCGTCATCCGCTCTATCGTGTTTCACTAAGGCGATGGTATTGACGAATTGAACGTGCTTAGTTAGCTTTCTTGGATCCTTAATCTCTATACCGGGTTCGGAGTTGAGATAGCACCAACCTTCCTATCACTATTGGCTATGGCTTTCAAAAGGTTGTCTATCTTCCATCCATCTCGGCTTGTTGATGGTTAAAGCGGTCCGAGAGCTTATCCATTTGGATTTCTTGGGATGCAACTAGGTTTTGCAACATCCCTTCGATGTTTTGTTGGTTAGGACCGTTAGGTGGGGGCCATGAGAAATCATTAGAGGTGAATTCTTTGGTTTGTCCCCGTGAGAAGTCGGGCTTGCTTTTCCATGCCTCACGGGTTTCATTGAAATTCCTAGGTCCAGTGTTGTAGGAATTTCCTCCCGCTCCATTAATACGCGAGGATGCGAGTCAACGGGCGTGTTCGGGATCGGGTGCTAGTGCCGTGTTATGAGGATCACAAAACGGCTCGCACGAGGAAGAAACTTTGTTCACATGGTGTGAAGACTTAGGATTTTCGTAGGAACTCATGAGGAATTTAACTTGATCTTCAAGTTCGATCATCCCACGGTCGGAAGGTTGTGAGTTGATGGAAGGCGGAGATTGCCTTGACGGTTTTAGGTAGCTCACGGGGTCATCCCAACTTCGTTGTCGAGAGGGCAAGGTCCTCTATTATACCCCATGATTCTTCCAGCGGTGAGATCACTAAGTTTTCCACCGCCGCATGGTCAATGGATCGCTTAGTGGGGAAGTTGACATGATCATAAAAGATTTGGACTTGGAGCCAAAGATCAATACCGTGATGAGGAATTTATGAAGTAAGTCCTGAATCGGGTCCATGCTTCGTAGAGATTCACCTTGACGTTGTTGGAACATCAAGATGTCATTCCTAAGCTTAGTGGTTCTCCCGTGGGAAAATTGAGCAAGGAAGCGAGAGGTAAGATCATCCCAACTTGAGATGAAGCCGTGAAGTCGCCAAGCCAATTACTAGCTTGGTCCCGCAGAGAATTGGAAGAGACGCAGCGCGGGTCCTCCCGAGTAGTAGCATCATGGTCGATGGAATTGACAATTTGAGGAAATCCTCGGATGTTGATTTGGATCTTCGAACGAAGTCCATGGAATGCACATCCGCTTTGCACCAACCGATGGTGTCGGATCGCAGGCCGTAGTTTGGGCTTGGTCGGGAAGCTCAATGGTGTTCCTATAGCCTAGGTGGCTTGGTCTTGAGTATTCACCAAGAGTACGGGCTCTTGGCGGTCATTTGCGGTGGGTTGATGAGTGGTGGTTGGTTATCATCTTCCATGATGAAAAGTGATGGGTGTTACGAATAAAGGTCACGAAGAAGGGGATAGACCAAGAGAAAGCTTAAAATGATAAAAATTTACTTGATAGAATCAAGCAAAGAACCTAAACGAGGTGGACTACTAACTAGCTATTCTATTCACCGAACGGCGCCAAAACTTGATACGCTTACGCAGTAGCGCTCGGGGTCAAAGGAACTTCCTTTCGTCGAGCAAGTTTTTCAACACCCTAGGCAAAGGAACCTAATCGCTGTAGTGTAGTATTAGGTAAGCCACGGTATTGATATCGCTCTCTAGGGAATAGGAATGCTAGTGAGAAGTTACTACGCTAAGGTTAAGGTTGAGGAAGATTATTTTTTTATCCTTTTTATGTTTTTGGAAATTGAAAAGTACGAATCTCGGTATTGATTTGGGGTTGGTATTTCACCGATTACTCTACTATTATCTAATTATCTAAACTAAGGTGGTGGTAGTCTATGTCTAATTAATGTGTGCTCGATGATAGTTTAAAGATGTGTTTACTTAGGTTTTACTACTCCTTAATTATCTCCTATTGATGGTTGAGTTGTCACGCCCTTATTCTTAGTCACGTTGTGTGTCTAAGGTTGTAGGGTATGCTTTCTCCACAACTCTTTGAACTTACCAAAGGGTCTTGTTAGGTCACTAGTTTTACAAACACAAGTTATAGAGAAAGAGATGAAGGCGGATGAACAAGCTACACACACACACACGCTAACAATAATACGGTTTAAGAAAGAGTGTAATGAAAAGAATAATTGAACAACCAACCCTCAAATGAGGGTTTACAAGATTATTTATAGGAGGAAGCTAGGCAACACCCTAGTTCCCATCCTTTCTTATGTGGGCTTGGGCCTAAGCTTATGGGCCTTCTACATAAGCTTGACCTTAAACAAACATAAAGGCCATAATAAAACTACCTATTACATATGAAATATAAATACTTGAAATACTGTTTAGAGTGATTCCAACAATCTCCCCTCAAGTATATATGAATGTAAACGTGAAGGCGTTGATGTAATAGTAGCTCGACGCCTTCCGACATTCTTCTTTCTTGTGAGAGGAATTGTCTTGATTTGAACAATCTCCCAGTAGAGATAGTTATCTTTGAACAGCTTGTGCTTCGACGTCATCTTTAACTTTGTTCTTTAATCATTGTTCTTTGTGGTGAAAGTGATAGTATGTTGTTGTCCGCATCAATCGCTTTCGTGTCTCGCTTTCACGCTCCAAAGGTTCCATGTCATTCTTCAACATGCTCACACGCCTTTGACGTTGGAAATCAATATCGATGAAGTTCTTAAGTCTTTGACTTTGTAGATTCTTTGATTGATGAAGAATCATTCGATCGTTGTGTTGCTTTTGGATAGAACTTCCATTAGTGATGATGTTGGCGTGAGCATGAGAAGAATCAAGACGATCATCCCGCTCCGAGCTTCCATAAGAAGAAAACATTTCAAACGCTTAGTAATAAGCGGTTTCCGCATTTACAAGTTTGAACTTCGAGAGTGTCAACAAGATAGTGTGAAGACACAACTCTAATTTACAAAGGCCGCTCTCGAACCGGAGTCCCACAAGTGAGATAACGCGATGTACCAAGCACATCTACAGCTTCAGATGAGTCGCCGAGGTACACCAAGCATTACCTCACGATCAGACCGCTTGAGACACACCGCGTAATCCACGGGAGTTACCGGCGACCGCCGTGGTCGTTTGATGTTGACCCGGCAGAGTTTCCATTCAATCACCGAGGATTACGATGTGAACCTCTCATAAATGTTCTCGATGATTGCTAAGATCTGTGAAGGACTCGATATGAACCACCGATGATCTTATTGTTGATCATCAAGTGATTAAATGTCAAGTGTTCCTAAGAGATCTTTGATGAATCTCGTGGCTCTAGACTCAATAGTGCGCTTTGGTTTTCCCGAGCGAGACTAGGAGAGGGTCTCCTTCTTCAATACCAAATGATCTCTAAGAGAAAGCCAATAGTTTACGTAGGGTTCCCGTGAGAATGAAACAAGCTCGCTGAGAAAAACTTGAGTGGCTAAGAAGGTTTAGTGCATGCGCCATCGGGTCCATGACGACTTTTAATCTTCAATACCGGTGTCACTATGTGACAACCAAGAGTATATGAATTGAACCCTGTTCCGCCCTAAGTTGAATAACTGAGGGCTATTTCTTTTTCACCCTTTACTTTACATTTCTTTTGATTCTTCAACTCCTTCTTTCTCCGATTCTCATTTTCTCCTTTTTACAATCATTCCTAAGGACTTCTAACACTAACTAATGGTAGTGTCCTTGGGTAGATCCTCCGGCTCTGGTGGATCATAGGACGGTTATTCCTAACCTTGGTCACCTTATAACTCCATGACTAACCTATGTTTGCCATTAAAACCATCAGATGTGAAAATATCTCTCAAAGGGTTTGTTAATGAAAACATGTTTGAACCATCGCGAGAGATGATGTTTTGCATAAATACCCCCCTCCACATGTGCTTAATAGTTTAAATGGTTAAATGCACAAAGGAGGAAAGAGCGCACTTTTGAATTGATCCATCAAGATAGACAATCCCCATGAGACATGGTTTCGTTGCATAGTTAAAGAGTTACATCGTCGCCTTTAGGTGACAACTAGGCTCTAATAACTACCTTGAAGGTGTAGACAAACCTCGAAAGGTTGTCATACCCGCGAGTTCATGTCTATCAAGAGTTTCTAATGGTACTTTCTACTTGGACAAGTCCTTCATGAGACACGCTTACATTACTAGCGAACTAGCTTGAAATTATTACCCGTCTTAGACAAGTCTTTTCGAGTTACAAACGCTTAGTACCGCCGATTCGTTGGTTAAGTCCGAGGTACATGATTCATTTGCATTTTGTACAACATATTTCTTATCACACAATTTTCTCCCCTCAAAATGGCATATAAAATGTTATTTTTGAACGGTTGACAATAAATATGACCATTTCGAGTGTTATGGAAGATGACCACTATGAACAATTTGTGAACAAAGTTTTAATTCAAATACCCCTCAACTAGTGATATAAAAGGTTGAGGTTTTAAAATCATATGGGAAGTACTTGTCTTTTGAGCAAAACCTTGAAAATGAAAGGTTTGATAGGTTTTACTCAAAAATAAAAGCTTTCGCTCCTTTTATAAGGATTGTAGCACCGAGGCGCACTACGTGGTCCTTTCTTGACAATTACGGGTTGTACATCGTTATTTGTGCACAAGCCATTATAGGGAAAAGATGAAATAAGTATGAAACAAATTAACCTTTCCCCAATTGACAATGTTTCGTAAATAGCTCCCCGAATCGACAACTATCTTTAGCGATTTGAAACTTTTGATGAAGTCTACATTTCCTCTAACTTTGACGGTTTCAAGATGCGCCGGAATTTGTAGATGAGCAAGAAACCATACAAAGAAAATCGACTAATTATGGAAGATTCGCTCGAGAGAAACATGCCGTAAATCAACAAGATCTTCTCGTATGTAGATGCATCACATCAAACAAACCACGAAAGACGAAATGAAACGACTTTCCTCGAATGTTGTGGTCTTCGAATACTAGTCACCGTGAATATGCAATAACTCGATACCAAGACCGTGTGAGGCATCTTAACATTATATTTGGGTAACTTCACACAAGATAACCCGTGAAAGTTGAGACGATAACACGTAATTAAGACGTTTGAACCACATATCGCCTCATTTCTTCGCCTTATGGAAGAAATTTTGGAAAGCATTGGGTTTTCGCAAGGACTCATGTGGAAAACGAAGAAGGTGGACGCCACACTTTCCCCTCGATGTTTTCAATGAATCGTAATCATACACCACGATGTTGATGATGAATCAAGACATCGAAACCATGTAAAGATAAGCAACCGAAGCAACCGAACAAGTGAAGTACCATAAATATCTCGAGAGAATCAATCACGACAAAAACATCTCGCCTCATTAAGTTGATCATCACCGTGACATTGTTGTAGGAAACACTTTGTTCTTTTGTTTTCGAGATTCGATTGAGGTGCATTACAATGCGGAATTGTTGTTGTAGAGTCGATGTATCGAAATTAGAGTATTATCGGCCAGTGCAATGAAACATTCGATACATCTGAAGCACGACTTTTGAAAGACTCTTTAACCAGAGGAGCAAGCAATGTTTCCAATTCATGATGATTAAGTACAATGGTGGAACAGCTGATGGATCATAATATTTTGACGGTTAGAAACGGGTCCTACGTTGTTTTGCAGTAGGAGCCATAGCTGTTGTACCTGCATAGAAATAGAAGGGGGGGCAAGGAAGAGAAAGACATGGATCCCCAAGTGAAACTGGGTTCCAGGTGTTAGAGGCATAAAGATGTAGTGTCAATTATCTTCTTGACACCTGAACATGCTATTTTGATGATTTCCTTTCCTGCCTCACGGATGGATGTAGAGGGTATCACACTTGTTTTGGTGCAACTACTTAGTATTTTGCCTGTAGGAATCCACCGAAGACCAGCAGTTTTGAAAACTCTATCCGTTGGTATCCATCTAAGGTTAGATCTAAGGGATGTTGAAAATTCTTTTGGGAAGAATTTGCGCCCTATATTGATCCACCTATTAGGTTTCCAAATTTTACGCTTAGAGCAACGGGTTTATTTCTAACTGCTTGAGTAAACTTAGGTTTTGGTTTGCTACTACAAGCAAAGGTTCAAGAATACACTCGAAGGTGATACACTAGGTCGTGAACCTAAGATTCCATCCTTTGGAGTAGTGCCCTTTTCCTAGCCTTTTCAAGATCACGCTTCTTATGCGCGCCATTTGAATCATATGAATCTTTACGCTTAATGCTCGCTTAGACACGTTGTTTGAACTAGTCTTAGATTGGCCAGAGCAACTACTTGTTGAGATATAATGTAAACAGTATAATGTAAACAGATTTAATAGAAACAAGCATTATTCATTGGTCCGAATGCGGGTGACTGGTTTTGACAAATGATTATTCTCAACAACTTGGGAGGCAAACCGTGGTTTTGACGATTTTGAACGCTCGATTGAAAAGCGCTTGGTTGTCTAACTATCGATTGTTTTCGATTGGTTTTAGAGACGATTTCCCAAGATTGTTGGTTTTGCAAAATTAGTATCCACATTCTTTTCGCTGAATCTTCTCGCTTGTTTTGTAAAGCAACATGTGCAAGCCCTTTGCTTGAAGTTGAGCCTTTAAATGCTCATTTTCTTTTACTAATAAATCCACACGATTACTTTGTTCATTTGAAAGTCGACCATTGTGTTCTCGAGGAAAAAGATTTGTTTTGTAATTTAAGTTCAAGAGAGATGCAATGTGCCTCTAGTTTTGAAAAATCTTTATGAAACCGAGCAATGGTCTTTTGAGAAGAATGATTTTATTCAAGAGTTTGATTTGACGCTTCATTGAATTGTTAACAAGTAAGGGCTCGTATACGAGAAAGTTGTTCGACATTGTGCAACATACCGTCAACCTTTCCTTCATTATCGAATTCAGTTGCTCGCTTTGTTGTATCGCATTGCAGCGTAATATGATCAACGTGAGATTGTACCTCGACCATCCGCTCGTGTCGTCATAGCGGGTAAGATATCTTCCTCAACCATTTGTTCATCGTCACGCTGGGCTCGGTGTCGTAGTTAAGTATGATATCTTCTCCAGATCTCCGTCATCCGCTTCCAATGCTACAACCTCATTGTCCGCAGACACCGATGCTGCAGACTACAACATTCTCAACGTCCATTTGAGCATTCCTTTCATGTACAACAACTCTTGCACCTTGTACGATCATGGATATTGGGAAATAGATGTTGTCCGACGCTGAATGCCGAGATATAGCCATGAATCCTTCTTGCAATGCCACAAATGGATCTTTATGATCATAATCCATTTCACTTTCCCGTAAGAATCAAAGAGAAGAAAAGTGCTAAGTCGATATAGCACATGTAAAGTCGATATAGTAAATTTCAATTTCCTCCAAATATGATTTTGAAAATTTTGACTTTCAAAATTTGAAATTCACTATAAAATCCAATTCTAAGAATGTAGGAAAATTTTGAGTTATGACAATTTTGACGCCAAATTTGACCCTAAAATTTGAATTTAGGCCCAAAATTTGAATTTTGACCAAAATTTTCACGGTTAAACCAAAATTTGAATCTCGCGTAAAAATTGAACGCTTAGTCTCCCTAAAAATTAAATTTTTTTTTTTTTTTTTTTGATAACTTGTGTTGATGGATCTTTGTAGTCGAATGAACCTTGTTGATGAAGTGTCCTTAGCGAGAAATCACGTGAGAGCAATATAACACTTATGCGTAGAAATCACCAAAGTTACGCAGTAACAATGAGGAGTTACGCGTAGGTTTTAGCTTACGCTGCAAGGATAAAAGCACTAAAGTTATGCGTAAACAAAGTTAGGCGAGAAAGTTAGCGAGGATTACCTTATGCGTGAGACCTAGGTTTACGCCGAAGATGAATCTTATATAGAATTTCTACGCTGAAGCTTATGCTTATGCGTAATTTTAGGTTTTTGCTCAAATGATCTTTTTACACTATCACAAAGGCAAAAGATATCCAAAGTCGACGATTTTCGCACTTATCCAAGTAAGAAAACACGGAATAAACCACGAAAATGAAGATCAAACCAAGGAAAATTTTACGCGTAATTTTAGGGTTTCAATACGTAGGATTACTCGTAATTTTGATTTTGCCCAAAGATGTTTCTAAACCGCTTTTTGTGTGATGAAATAGCTTCAATAACACCAAAATAACACAAAAGTGTGAAACTTGATGATCCAAAGCACTCAAAACAGCTTATGCGTAGAAATGACACCCACGAATAAAAACTAGTTCAAAACAATGATCCACGATAAAGTTTGAAACTTTTGCCAAAAACAAGTATTTTAACACCTTAAAACGTTGAAAGTACAAGAATCTTGGATTAAAATGCAAAAACAAGTTTTAAAAGAGCTAAAGAATGCGTTAACCTTACGCAGAAGACCCAAAATCAAAACTTCAAAACAAACGAGTACACCCAACTATTTGGCGATTGATACCATCGTTAGGTTTTACACACAAGTTAGTGAAGGCGGATGAACAAGCTAAACACAAGTAATACGGTTTAAGAAAGAGTATGAAAAGAATAACTTGAACAACCAACCCTCAAATGAGGATTTACAAGATTATTTAGTGAGGGAAGCAAGCAACACTCCTAGTTCCCATCCTTTCTTATGTGGGCTTGGGCCTAAGCTTATGGGCCTTCTACATAAGCTTGACCTTAAACAAACATAAAGGCCATAATAAAACTACCTATTACATATGAAATATAAATACTTGAAATACTCGCTAGGAGTGATTCCAACAGTCTCGCTACAAAACCCACTAGGATAATAAACCTTACTCTAAGGCACTCTTTGGATGGTTTAGCTTACAACTACTCGTGTAATTATATTCTAAGGTTCACAAAGATGAATCAAGCATTACACACAAACGAATGACCTATCGCATTACTAGATCATTTATCAACTAAGATAAGAAACAACCAATCAATATTTAATAATTAAGTTTCATATTCCCAAGCAAACACACAAATAAATTAGCCGGACATGGAGAACATGCAAGCACACACAAATAATCAAAGACATAATTGAATTGATGAAGTAAATACTTATCTTGATGTAAGATAGGGTTTGGAACCCTAAAATATCGTATAAGAAACCCTTGGTTCGGTTTTAGGTTTTACTCCAAAAGACTCTCCTAAAAATTGATTCTATATATAATATTACATATGCGACACGCCACCTTATAAGTGTTTTGTGACGTCCGTCGTCGCCATTAGGGTTTCGCCTTGGCCACATTAACCTTGGCGACGGCGTCACCTTATGTCCGTGACGCGCCCTTCTTCGCTTTCCGACGTGTCTGGTCGATTCAGCCGCCTCGAGTAGCAACGACCTACTCTTTTTAAAGCCCGACGTCGCCACTTGAAAATAGGGTTTTTGATTCAGATCGTCACTAAAATCCTCCGACGGGCCGCACTAACACCGACGCCGCCTGCTTTCAGCAGATTTGAGTGTCTCGATTCGACTTTGGCCATTTTCTTCAGATATTCGCGCCTTTTCGTCCAAATAAGTGCCATTCCAGATTTTGCCTTCAAGAGACCTAAAAAGTGAAAAAAGAATGATATTACAATAACGGATACAAAAGTGATCAAATAAGGACTTAAACGACCCTCAAAATGGTACATTTTAAAACCTTATCAA